>BGPT01002631.1:34613-59613 GCA_003297045.1 Symbiodinium sp. clade C Y103
TCTGGCGCTTACTATTAGGGATCCGCTTCGAAATCCAATTTTTTGCAACGTATTAATTGCGTTTTAAATTGTGATTTAATTGATTTTGAAATCGGGAAAGATAGTTTTTAATATTAAGGTCTGGCGCTTACTATTAGGGATCCGCTTCGAAATCCAATTTTTTCCAACGTATTAATTGCGTTTTAAATTGAGATTTAATTGATTTTGAAATCGAGAAAAATAGTTTTTAATATTAAGGTCTGGCGCTTACTATTAGGGTCCCCCTAATAATAAATACCCCCCTAATAATAAAAACTACCCGGGGTGTTTACTATTGGGGGGGGGGTTTAGTATTAGGGGGAAAGGATTATATCGGGTAGATCATCACAGGCGTTTTGAACACTGCTCAATTTTGATTCTTTAATAGCAACACAATTCAACCATCAACAGTTGAGAATTTAATTGGGAGAATGGGTATTTACCACCAACAATGTGATGTCACCAGCCAGTTGGTTACCATGATGGGAAAACAATGGGTTACAGTAACCCCCAATAGGATTGCAGTATAGCGGGACTCACCCCGGATACTATGGGATGTAACTGCAAAAAATAAAACCATCCAAAAACGGACAATTATGACTTTGAACCATAACCAAATAGGCCATGAAGTGCAACTGCAGACATTATAGTTTAACAGCATGTCACCATTTAGATACTGATTGCACGAATCCGTTTGAGATATCAAAGAAGTTGGCACTGAAGTTCTTGGGAGTCAATTGAAAATAGTTGGGCTAACCTCATTGACGCATTGACAAGGGCTTGACAAGCAATCTGTGGTTGACATCATCGTTTTCAATCTTGAAAAAATGATCTTTTTTGTTTCCGGCAGGTCATGATTGGTATTTTGCTGGATAGTACCAGGGGTCAAAAAAAAGGAAAGCCGGGGGATTTTTCCACCAGATGGTGCCGCCAGTTATGAATTGGTTTATAACCCCCAATGACTTCAGATATCTCTAGCATGCATACATCCTAGTCACTAGGGTTATGTTCACCAACTTCACGTTTCTAGTTTCATGGTCCGTAAGGGATCATCCCCAGTCAAGAGATCTTTTACCTACTATCTAGACTGAAAGGGGTATCAATACAATGGAACAGTTCCGACAATTGATATTACCATAGTTTTGACCTCCTGATCTCTCAAAACGAAACAGAGATTGCCAATCTATACTATATCGATGTATATCCATGTATGCCCTCAAGGTAATCAAACATGCCAATGGAAAAATCCACATTTATAGATTATTTTCCCAGCTATAAACCTTCATTGTTAGGGGAATTGTCTATTGCCACGTTTGACTACCGGAGAGTATATCCCCATGAATTGCCTATAATTTGTCCATCAATGGCTGGCTCTCCACTGAGCTTGCTGGGATGCGTGAATATTTGCTATATCCATGCATATATTTGCTATATCCAATTTGTTTACATTTGATGCATTTTGATGCTACATCCATGCATTTCTGACATCCTATGATATCCATGGTATATGTGCGATCTCCGACCATGAAATCTTCCCGGATTTGATTTGACGGTCTCCCTCGACCCAGCACGAGCAGCTCATACTTCCAGAAACCTGAGGGCTTCAGCGAGGCCGCCCCGTTTTTTGAGCCGGGGAAATGATGGTTGAAAGAATCATAATTGTGATTTTGCAAGGGAAATTTGTGCTTTAGCCAGGGAAAATTGTAGTTTAACCAGGGAACAATAGTGGGATTTAACGAGCGGAAATGGGGATGGAACAAGATTTCGTCAACACAATTTGGAATAGACCAGTTTGTGGATATAGTATTACAGAGTGACATACTGGGAGAAATATCGCGAACGATATGATGAAATTGCTCTAAAGCATCGGACAATTCATCTGGTCACTTCTCAGCAAGATCTGAGTCAAAGTGGAGGTCGGTAAATCTGAAACAGTCATTTGTCAAGATCGATAGATTTTTACCAGCTAAGAAAGATCAAACTGGTCAAGCCCTTTGGCAAATGGAGGACTTTGACACCCAACTCAATGGATAAAAGCCTTGATTGCGTGGCTAAACTCATCAAGAAACAACAGTGCAACATAGTGCAACTATATATCTTTAGTCAGCCGGATATCAGCCTATTCCAAGCTACTGGTGAGTGAACACTTCAACCATCAACTATCAACCTACCAATCCTTCAGCAAGCTTTACCCAGCGAATGGAATTCCCATTTTGGCTCAACATCAATGTTTCAAGGGGCGAAGCATGTCAAATCATCAAACAAATGCTTGGTTTCTCATGGTTTCAACATGTTAGATCACTATGATCACTGAAATTCATTGAGACTCCAGCTGTTGATGGTTCACCCAGTCCCCTTATATATCCATAAATCATCATAAATCAACAGCTTCCTGCCGAGCCACGTGCTGCGCCAGTCACTTGCTTTTCGGATTCCAAGATGAAGACGGGCACCACGGCGTCAAACTTCGTGGCAAAGGACAGAGCTGGGTTGTCCTCTTCACAGGCTGCAGCTTGGCAAGACAGCAGTGGTATCCTACCCTTTAACTGGTATACCACAAGTTACTCGCATATGCAGTATACAGTATACAATATTATATATCAGATATATGTTGTTTTCTTGTGACAATAGTCAATTAATTGCCTGCTTCAAAGCATACAGTATTGTATGGTATAGTATGATGAAGTTCTTGCATACCCATCAACTCCAAATGGTAAAACCCAGTTCAGTCATGAGCCCATTGCCATCTAGTAGGCATCCCTGTCAGTGAGTAGTCAATAGGTGGTTAAATCCAGTTTGGGGGCTTGCAATTACCACTTCACTAGCAAAGTGGGATTCTTATCCAAGCGTCAGGACGAAAAAAACTGCAGGAGACCGAAATGAATTTTTGATGACACCTGCTCAGAGGTCTGGGGGATCAGATTTGCAATCATTTGCAAATTCTCATGTCTGCTGAGTGGTCACTTTTGCCAGCACGTAGACAAAACGTCACTTTGAATCCATGAATCCTGTGCCAAAAATTGGGCTGGAACCTGCATTTCACTTGGGCATCACCATGGGAATGGCGGTCCATGTGGGCCAAAAAACATGGTGCCCGAAAGACCTGAAGGATTCATCCTGAAGATGGGACATCTGTAGCTTCTTAAGCCTGAAAGATTGACCCATACCCAGTTTTTACGCGTGAACCTTCATCTTTCGAATGGTGGAAACCACCATTGTTGTTGGTTGAATTCGATGAACAGGGGTATGGTTTTGTCCAAAATTGGATACCCAAAAAGTTAAAGTTCCATATAGATCTTGTCCTCATAAAATCGCCATAAATTGGCGACCCATCCACTATGTCCAGGCAAACCCACAGCATATTGCTGGTTATATAATGTTATATATCCCATCGCATTCATTCTGTAAAGCATTCTATCCCGTTTTATTCCAACACTGTATCTGGTACCCCTTAATTACATGGAAAACAATATCATGATCTGCCTTTTTATAGGAATGATCTACTTCTTTGGTGGTTTGATCTCCATCAAAGGTGATTAACAACGCCATTTCCACATCGAACCTGCAATCGCATATCGTCCCGCAGCCATACGATGCACAGCGACCGGATGGCTCCAGAGGGTATGGCCTGGTGCAACGGAACGTCAGAGGGGAGCCATGGAAAAGTACGTGAAATACATCATATAGCATTATTATAAGATGGTATTATCATGGTATAATATACATCACTTCTCGTATTATACACATGTATTCTTATAAGATGTACAAAAAAGCAATTGTGACAACAAATGAGATACAAAAACTACCAGCATCCCATGATTCAATCTGCAATAATCAATGACAATAGATAACAATATACTGAAAATGATAGCAAAATATTATTCAAATGTAATAATTTAGCCAACTAGTATGTGTTGAAGTATGTGCATGGATTGTGGATTATAATTGAACTGATTAGCAATATTACGTAATATTACTATATAGTAAGTGGAGGGTTCCTCGGGTTACATGTTACAACCCACATATCAACTCACCTAGCTTAGCTAGTCCCATGACCCATCTAAGCAGATTGAACAATCAAAACTGCTGCTTCGATTCAACAATCAAAATATGGGATTTCACTCAGGAATTCGGAATAGTGGTTTATAAAATAACAGCCAAACATTGGGGCTTAAAATGGCTTCAATTTGGAGCACGGATTTACCCAGCCAACAATAGGGTCTTTTAATCATTGCAGTTAACCTTATTGTTTGTTAGTGGTTAAAAGCAATTCAGCAATATGTGTGCATTGTTAAATTTGTTCAGTCACCAACAAACCACTTTTGATGGCCAATACATTATTAAACCTCCATGTTACATTCATTCATATGATATGAAATCATGAGGTCTTAAGATGGTTGCATCATGGTGAAATCCCATGAACATCTCATTATTTTTGATACTTAAAGCACCTTAAAGCCACATCTTTGATGGTTTTTGTTGGTCAAACCACCATTTTTCATGGTGAAATCGACCATTTTTGGATCCCTCTGTCACCACCTCCCTGGCGTCACCTTCCGCCCCAGCGCCATCGGCAGCGGTTCAGCCACCGGCAACGGGGCCGGTGGCGCGGCTTCGGGCGTGGGCAGCGAAGAGGCCTGTGGCAGGCGGGGTGGGACAGGGAGGAATGGATTTCAAGTGAATACATCTTGGTAGTCTCCAAACATGTGTTCTATCTTTCATGGGAATCCTAAATGGATGGCCCATGATGGCCCCGAAAGTGTCAAACCGCCAAAAAATAAGGCGGTATCTTTTGGGGCTGTTGGCCAGAATCAGCCCTTAAAGGGGTTTGTTGAACCCTGCAACAAGTGCAGGGGCTCAACTTTTTCGTTTGGATAGTTGCTGGGCTCCTATAACCCACCATGTTGCATTTGTTGAAACCCTGGCTCTCTGTAGTTCCTCCCCATGGCATGGACTTAAGTAATCTCAAACGACCCATGGGATTCGATCTGGACCTGTGAGTTCAAGACCCTCTGTAGTCGCTCTATACTGCTTGCTTGATAGGGGTTCTAATGATTGGCCAGTTCATAATTGATTAAAAGAGGTAATACAACCCCCGCATAATGGTTAAGCACCCATCATCTACCAATGAAATCCCAATTTTTGGTGGTTGAACATGGTCAAATCCTGGCTTGCAATGATCAAATCGCAAATTGGCATGGTGAATTCCATTTGCCTCGGGGCGAAATGGTGAAATCCATGTTCTTGTAAGAAAAACAATCGCATTCTGGACACCCTCCAGTAATCAAACATGGCAATGGAAACTGGCCTACTTATAGATGATTTTCCCATTGAAACCTCCCTTATATTTCACATTGTTCGAGTACCGAAGGGTATTTTCCACTTTGGTGCTATCCCCATCGCCTCCTCCTTCTTCTCCCTACGCCAGCGGGAAACCCGCTTCGTGGAACCATCTGCAGGACGGGTCGCCGGAGCCGGAACCGCAGCCTGTATACGGAGGCTGGGGAACAAGACCTAACAATCCTTTACGGTAAACGGGAATGTGCCAGTGTCCCTGTAGTGTTACCTTTAAAAGGATTGTTATTAAAGGATTTTTTTAAATTGAAACGGTTGTTGAAACTTTTTCTAAGTTCCGTTAGATTCTATTTCGCTTTCAACGTGTATCTCCAATTTGTTTACGGTTTCACCAAACCAAAATTCACCACATTGTTTGGACGGTGATCCTGTAGTAACCAACCACCAGGAAAAACATGCAGGAAACCGAAACGAAACCCATTTCCCCTAGATGTTCCCTTCAATCCGATAAGCCAAGGGGACTTTTTAGGCATCTAAAAAAATGGTGTACATAACATGTGTGATTCAATCTTCTGAGGCTTCAGCCAAGCAATACACCTGCAAATGGCCTTTCGAACCAGCTCATTAGTTTCGGGTAGTCAATTCTTGGCAATAGGAAACAAACTTAGTATTGTAATTGTACACAATTGGATTGTTGAAATTGTGGATTTGTAAACCAACTAAATTACAAGATCAAATCATAAGATATAGGTTTCTCCAAATTCCTGGATCTCAACGAACTAGATCCAACTAGCACAAATCGGTGATATGTGGCTGGCGTGGGGGAATCTCCCAACATCTGGAGAATCAAAAAAAACCCAACCTGATTGAATTTGGGCCATGAAATTGATGCTCTTACAAGGTCCATTGGATTGGTTGAAGGGAAAATCTACAGGAAACCATGGATTTTCCCCATGAAATATAGGGTTTCCTGTAAATTTTCCCATTAACCAATCCATTGAAATGTAATTTGATTATATTTGTGTAGACTCATAGATGGAGGTTTTACTGGGAAAATCATCTACAATATTCTACAATTAAATTGGGGATTTTCCATTGCCACGTTTGATTGCCGGAGGGTATACATCTATGAACCTTTGACCCTTGAAGTCTTGGTCGACCATCGACATGCTTCTTCAACCCTTTCATCTGCGCTTGTGGTTGAGCTCAAAAGATTAGACATGCTATGACATGCTGTCAGTCACCTGAAGTGCATCAAGGAAGTTCGTTGACCCATGTCTTTGAAGTTCAAGAACCAAGCAGTGGTGTTTGTGTTTTTTGTGGAAAGTGTCACTTTTGTGAAGCCAATATCACGGAATTGATACAAACACACCCCCTTTTGGACAAGTACACACAACCTGAACAGTTTCCGCCATGATGTCCTGGTTGAAACATGCCTGGGAAATCCCCCGAACTCAATGAGCATTTCATGGGAAAAGCATCAACCGGGACAGTTTCCAGTCATGTTTGATTACGAGAGGATACCTCCATATAATCCTATAGTTGATGGTGAAATCCCACCGATGATCCTCATCAAATGGCTGGTTTTATCACCCAATCTTGGCAAAAATTTGATCTGATTGGCCAATTCTAATGGGTGAAACTGGGTAAAACTGGGTGCAACTCCCATTTTTTGACACCGACAGGCCACCTCCGTCACTGCCGCGGACTGCACGACAGGCACCGCTGGCACCGCGGGCACAGGTCGTCGCGAGACATAAACGACGCGGCCATAGACCTCTGCGATGAAACGGGCTCGGTGGGTCCACAGGAAAGGTGCAATTTCTACATCATCGTGGAGTAGATAGATATGATGAGATATGATGTATGTGTTTTCAAAAAACTTCACTAAATTAGGAAGATGTTTGAGAATTCCATGTTCTATCTACTTTAGATTGATTGTATATAATACATCACTTGATTGGAGAGTCTGGAAAATCACCAGCTTTTTGTCCAGTCATTGTTCCAAGCCAAGTATATAATGCCTAATAAATTATCATCATAAACTATTGTTGTAGGATGTTGTAGGATATCATAGGATATCTGCATCTATGTAATGGTTTCTGTTAGGTCATCAGTGAGTCATCAGCTAGGATGCACATCCAAGGATACCTGGGGAGCATTGAAATATCACAGGAATTTACGGGACCATGGACAAACAGAACCGATTGCTATATGGAAAAAATAATGACATCACGTCGAAAAAACATGTTTTCCTAGCGGGGCGGTAATATCATGTTTCATCTTTGTATATCTTTATATCCTTGGGGTGCAGTTGGGGATGCAAATTGTTTGACATGGGGAAACCACCACATCAGTTAGGACATAGCCAGTTGAACTGCATCCCTAATTGCCCATAGCAAAAGCAACAACACTGGGTGCCAACACAAATAGGTGGGTACCTAGACCATGAATTTGCCTTTAGAAGTAGCTGAACGTACCAAGAGTTGATATATTGAGGGTCTAAGTAGTAATCTCATGAGTTTGATGGTGTATCTGTCCACATTTGGATCAGTTCTTGAAAGCACACAGCAACGAGGAAAGGGGGATACAGCATCAATATTCCATGTCAGCAGCAAAAGTCCAGGGGAAAACTATAGAACAAGTGAAACCGCATCCAAGTTTCAATTTAACATGGAATCAAGTCTTCATACTCACATGACAAAACTATACAAAACTTAGATAATCATACAACATTTTCTTGCTAGTTTGATTTTCCCAGAAAGAAAAACGCGGTTAACCTGGTTGGCACCAAAAAATCGTCCCCATCCCTCATCGGTTTCCCCATCCCTTGGACCCAGACAGGGTCCGTCTTGGAACTATTGGTAAAGCCCAGCTGATGAGCCAGCTGGTGCACCATGGCTCTCTGCTCCTGGACGGTGCCGTCGTGATCCGGTGAATCTGACGAAAACCTGCGGTTCTGAAGGGAAAAACCATGGGGAGGTCCATGGTTTAGGTATGTTTAGGTCTGATTTCCACCCAAAACACGTCTAAACATGTCCGCTTACTGTTGGGGTAAATCACCATTTCAGTCACTTAAATTCCTGCCACTATAGGTTTGTTACGCAGTGCGCAGCATGCGTCTCCGTGTTTTGTTTTTGGCAAAACGGATCCGGCCTATCAGCCGAAAAAACAAAACAGTGCAGCAACCCCTTGCCTTTTGTGTTTTTCCCCAAAAAGGATTTGCCATATCAGCACTACAAAGCAACAAAAGGAACCAGTGCATCAACCCACTCCTTTCTTTGCTTCCCCCAAGAAGAACCCGCAGTATCAACCGAAAAAACAGCAGCAGAAGGAACCGATGCAGCAAAAAAAAGGTACCAATGCAGAACCGTGTTCCTTCTTTCACCTTTCCAAAAAGGACCCGATCAGCTATGGCCTACTTGGTTCAGAAACTCTGTGGTGGATTGGTCCACCATTTTGAGCACAGAAAGGCTTTGCAGACCTTGTTTGAACCCTTGCCAAAAAGGAGCCAAGGCAACAACAGTATCTCCGTGCCAACGATTTTTTTGCCTATTTTACAAGAGGGGATTCGTTTCCAAATACACGTTCTGAGCTGTGAGCTTTTAAACGCGCATTCTGAACGCCAAACCGTGCCAAAGGAATATGCTAAGTTTGACAAGTTGCCATTTTCCCTGCAAAAACATGGTATGGGGCGCTGCACGGACCGCCATCGCTCCAAGAACAATTTGGGTTTGGGTTTGACTGCAAATTTCATCGAATATCTGGAAATGTAATTGTTCATCATCAACATCATCATCATCATCATCATCATCATCATCCTCACCATGTTTACTGGAAAAACGGAAAACACACACGGTTTTGGAAACACCCATATACCATCTTATTGGTCATATATCCCAGTGTATCCCGACCATATCCCCACAAATGGAATCCTCTCCATCCTGAGACCATGAAAATCACAAGATAATAGCCCCAAATGTTAAGCAAATATTCGCTGATTGAATCCCCACAGTCCTTATCAAGGCCATGAAAAACCACGCGCGTCTTGGTGTCGTTCAGGACTTGGTTCACTGCCTCACACTGCTGTTCAGGGGGGCGTTCAATGCAAGACCCAACAAATGATATCAATCATATTGTTCATAGACACAAAGAACATTAAACACCCATGGTTAAGCATGTGGTAAGCATATTTGGGATCATGTGGATGGTGCTTAATGCTAAGAGAAACCCATATGTCATCAATGTGGTAAATTCCTCTATAAGAGCCACCAGAAGATAGGAAAAACATGGAAAATCCATGAAAATCCACGAAAGATCGGATGGTCATCTACACAATGATTAAACTTTTAAAGGACACACCGAGTCGTTTTTACTCCGGGAATGCGTGAGACATGTCCCTTGGGTCAAGAGATGGTACAATGATGTACAATGTCTATGTGTCATCCCATAGTGGGCATCCTTTCAATGGATACATATTTTGATATGCTATATGAATTTCCCTAAATTGGATCTAAATGGATTTATGCCCATCCTCCAACATGGGTATAGTATATCCCAGTATATACCGATTGTATCCCCAAATTGTTGGTGACATTCCACAAATATCGCCATTCAAATCCAATAGCTTTGACTTTTGACCATGGCACAACTCAGTATAGAACCTACTTTGTCCGGTGAGGAACAAAGTCAGATACCTAACAAACTAGACAGAGAAAGAAGATCCGGAAAGAAGCGTAGCATTCCATCTACCACAATGTGACCCCCCCGGTAATTCGATCGGCTGGCTGGGAAGGAGCAGCGTCCACCACTCCTTGTCCTCCACGGCAGGTGCATCCCTACGACGTGAGTCCTCAACTGATTCGACATCTGCAATCCAAGGAGCGAATTTGCAAATGAGTTTTCTGATGCGTGGATCAGAAGTCCTATCTCCGGATAAGCAGCTCCCAAACCATTGAACGACTTCTGAAGCGAAAGGCCGCTCACCAAAGCGCTACTGAACTTGACGGCTCCCAAAAGGTTATCCGTCGCCCTGGTTTGGAACACTGAAGCCATGACTCCTGGCTTTCCGATCCGATGGGTAGCCCAAGGGAGCCGCCTCAAGGTCTGTCATGATGGTCCACGATCCGCCATGAGCCAATCCCTGAAAGGCAACCTCGGTCCAGCAACAGACTCGGTGGCTCAGGCTCCGCAGCAATTAGTTCACCAGAGCTATCTGGGGGGCCACAGCCTGCAGGTGATTTCTCCAGTCAAATGTTGCATGCCTATTTCAGATTAAGCCGGGGGGCTCTGGGTTTGATAGAATGTTTTCTGGTAACCGAACGTGGCAATGGGAATTGCCCATTGCCATGTTTTGATTACCGGAGGGTATGACCCATCTGTGGTGAGATGGTGATTTCTCAAGATGCGGGACCCTGAAAATTTATCGCAATATGTCATTGTTGAGCGGGAAACAAATGGCTTTTGAGACAGAAATACCTTCATTAGCTAAGTTGGTTTACAACTTGGTTAACTGGAGTTTATGGCAGGGGGGGAATTATCCATAGTTGATGGGGGTAGATACCAACTTTTAACTGGGGAGCCTACCTTGCAATATCATCGGATAAGCATAAAATACAACTATGACCCTTCAAAACCTGGTTCAGTATTGGATCTGTTCATTGTGGGTCCTTATAAATTGGGGGTATTGAACCATTTCAGGGATCGGATTAGAATTGGATACATATCCCACAGTGCCTCTGCAGAAAAGCCACCCAACATCTCCTTAGCTGCGATGAGATCGGTACCCAAGGTGCGGCCTTCTGAGTAATCGCATCCCCCTAGATGTTCCTGAACTACCCCCTTGTCGAAATCCACCAAATTCACCGGAAGACCCATCTATTTCTTTGATTGCAGCACCATATTTGATGGCTAAACCCTTTTAGCCGGTGTGCTTTATCGGAGCAACTGGGATATATGATACAGTTAAGATATGTTGTAATTGCAAAAGAAAGGTATTGGAGTTATAAGCCAAGGTAGCGATCTCTGGGGCCCCACATTGTATTTGAAACGGGATTAAACGAACAAAGTAGTAAATCCTCACTGTAAAATGGCCATGGTAGATCATTCTGGGGATACAACGGGTAGTGTCATGGTTTGTCCCAATACTATTGTCGGGTATGGGTCAAAATTGGATACCCAAATATATAATCAGATGGTTAGTACATGTTAGTACCAACAATAGACTAAAATCTGTGGTCCCCTAGGTATTACCCTCTGGTTATTTAACATAGCCATGGAAAATGGCTAATTTTGGATGATTTTCCCATAACAACCTCCATTTATAGGTGATTTTCCATGGCTATGTTAGTCATAACCAGAGGGTCATTTTTGACCCGTACCTCTGCTTTTGGGGACTTCAACTATTTCACTTCGAGCTTCCGCCAGCGGCCACTCCGTGTCTCCAGCGTCTCCAGTGTCTGCCGACTTGGCGGCCAAGTGCTCCTGCATGACGGGGGGGTACCTTCATGTATTTTGGGTTTTTGTTGGATGTTTAATACTGATTTCTGGGATTAATCAAAGATGATTTCATGTGTCGGTTCATGATTTCTTGGATTAAGAATGATTTATCAAATTTCTGGGTACTGGTACTTAAGCTCAGATAAACCAAGGATTGAGAAAGTGATAGTGTCAACCATTTAGGAAAAAAAATAGAACCAACATGAACCAACGAGGATATCTAAAACTCTATACTGTATAAACATAGTTGAATATTTATGAACGTGTCATTTTATATTCAAAACTGATGGTAATTATGGGCATATAATGGGACAATTATATCATATGATATAATAACATATATCCTATAGCCATCTGATTAATTTTCCCTGGATTGGTTTAAGGGAAAATACACAGTTGAAACATGTTGAAACCATCTGTTTACTTCCAAAACCTCCGTGGTGATCACCAGGTGTTGATTCATGATTCTCCATGGATATGGCATAACTGGGGATAACCCCTAAAACATATTGATTCCCCAGTAGATTTGGGGGGTTCCCCTCCATTTTCAAGTACCCAAACCCACAGGTCTGCTTCTATAGGTGACCCAAATCCCTTGGTTTTGCTTTGGATTCTGGTCATGGCTTAGAATGGGTACTTAGATGGGTCATGGGATTGGCTGAGCGGTTTGGTCTTGTGGGTTAATTGTAAGTTAGAACCAAGGTATCATCCAAGTATAATCCATGTACTCGTTAGTTAACTAACTCCATGGCCCATCCAAGCATGTGCTTAGGAAACGCAACTCGTAGCTCCAACTGGCTCTCTTCAGTTCGGAATACCTATAGCTCAAAACAGCTCCGTCCTAACCACCGGACTTTTGCGGCTTTTGCTTTTGGTCCCAAGTGAAACTTGGGTGTGAAGATGGTCAGATTGACGTACCATCATCACTCCTTACCTCTGTACCGGTGGTTTGGACAGTATAATTTGTTGTAGATTTCCAAAGGAAAACCGTTGTCTATATAGCTACACATATTCCAATAATTTTGCTGGTATCTAAGTAGTGTACATAACCATAACCCGCTAAAAAAAACAAACAGGGCTCAACTGGTCACTGCTCACCTGATTCCCATTCGGCCAGCACTCCTTACGGCGCCTGCGGGCATCGTCCAAGTACTTTCCCGCTGGGTCCTGCCACAGAGTTCCTATCACTCATGTATTGGTTGATGGTAGAATGTCTTCCATTGAGGTAAAATGAACGAACTTTAGGGTATGTAACTTGATATAACGAGATACAGAAATAAAAGGATGTAGACCACCACCCCCACAAGATGCTGCTAAAATGATTCATTCTACTCGAATGTTTGTTGCGATAATATCCTAAATTTGTTGTTTGATTCGAGACAACCACCAATGAAGAGACCCGCTGGCGGGTGTGAAACCTCCAATCAAATTAAGAGCGAACTCTTGCTTTTGGCAATGATGGACTATCTAGTATAAGAGTAAACTCACGTTCTCTCTAGATAAAACGTGGCAACCAAACATCACCGGCATGGGAAAATGGTCCACCTTAGCTGGCTCCACATTGGATCTGCCTGTCCCAGGCCTATGGGATTGACTCGGATATTGGTTACCCTCTGGTAAACTGTTACATAACTATGGAAAATCATCATTTTTAGTGGGAAAATCCACTATAAATGGCCATTTTCACTAGCCATGTTAGTTTACCAGAGGCTATTTGGATACCAAAAAAAACCATATACAAGTGTGGATATTCCACAATACTCGACATCTGGCTTGTAGTACCTGAATTGAATGGGACATCTGCAGGAAGAACCTATAATTTATGGGGATCAACCCCCGTGTGGGCGAAATCCCATGGTTTTCCCCCGCCTCCCGTGCGGCACCCAGCTCACGGCCATAGCGACCCATCTTGCTGCGTTGTGGTACCCGGTAGTGACTACAACAATGGTTGGTAAATGGATGTTTCCATCATTATAACACAATATATTAACAATTGTTGGTAAATGATACTATATAGCATATAATACTATGACTATAATATATTATATTCTCATGTATACTGTAAGAGGTTTTGATCCATGCCCATCTAAAAACCCTTAGATCATGCTTTAATGGTTCAATCCCGGGGCTCCAGTGGAAAGCCTGGCTCAAGCCAAAAGAGGCTTGAAACGAAGGCCAGGCTGGAGCATCATCGGATTGGTTTCCAGTTGAAAACAGGAAAGTCAGGTTTTTATAGTGGTTAGCTCTTCACCGTTCCAGAAAAGTTGAAGGTTTCCAATGCCTATAGTATCTACTTAATCCAATTCGGGAAAACTTGGCCACGGAAAACCACCAGTGCACAGGAACTTCACCGCTCCGTGGTGCTGATCGATTTACCCTCCGTCATCCAACATGGATGGCCATCCCCGAATGGGATGTCTAGCTGGAAAAATCATCCAGAAAGGGGGGGATTTCCCATTGCCTGATTACCAGAAAATAGCTAAGAATATACCTGATGTGCATGAACATGGGAGAATTACCTCCAAAACCCGATGGATTCTCATCATTTTCCCGAAATCGAGCCATAGATTAGCAGTAAATTCCTTGTTTAGCAGACAAACGCAACCCTAGATTGTTGGTTGTATTATACGCCTATTTCCATATCATATTTCCATTACATGTCCATTTATGGTTGTTTCTTTTCCCATTATATATTCTCATTATTGATGGTTAATTAAATTAATACTTCAGTGGTTTAATCTATGTTTTTTTTTGTTTTTTTCGATCATAAATGGATCATACTTTGGTTAAATTATGATAAATTTCAATGCTGCTATACATGGATCCACTCTCGGTCGCAGTCAAGGTGGATCGTTTCTGAGCTACCACTCGAAGATGGAAAACACAAATCTTACTGAAAAAGTGGCAAAATGATGTAAAGATGAGTCTTTTCTATCTGGTTGCTATATCCCAATATCTGCTCAAAACATAGTGATGCACAACCAAGGATTGTCATTCTCGTTTTGCAGTGAACCAGGTTGCTCCGAATTCCATTGCGAAAGAGGGTGCCCAATGTCGTTGTGATTTTGCGAGGAATATTCTAGGTAACAAAACAATACCGCTGTTCACAAGTGGGTAGATGCGACAAAGCTACATCATGTCAACACTGGGTGGGATAAGCAGTGGCAGCACTGGATACCTAAGATTCAACATGAAAGCCATGGTCAAAACATGGCTTGATGGGGCGTGGTCATCCATTCCATGAAGGGTACTTCATAAAAGGTTCATAAATCTCTCTAAATAGATTGATGACCACCCCCAGATAAACCATGTTCTGACCATGGCTCATATAAGGCATCAAAACCGTGAAGATGAAGATCCGCCTGTTTTCATGCATCTCCGCTGAAAGAGCGTCTGGGAAAATCATGGTTCCAAGTTGGGTGATGACTATGGTCCCTAGAAAAGTTGGGACTATATCCCACTCTGGGTAGCACTCAATAAATGTCAATCTTTTGATCCAGTTTTGTAGCTACACCAGCACCATGCTTCGTGCGAACCGCATGTGGCTTTTGGTGGGTTCTGCACCAATTTCTGGCGATATCGGGGGATGGTTCACATTATTCGCTCAATCACCATAAACATCCATCTGTCATACTTGAAACTCAAAAAACTACCATTATTCATGCTCAAAACAGCTATGTTTCACCGTAAAATCATGGACTTTCCTGCCTTGTTGCCAAAGAGCACATAGCTGGTGGTGCCCATAGGACCTTGTGAGGATTGTGCTTCATGCTTCGGCAGTTCTGCCCACTTGATACTTCACCATGATAATCATAGCCCTCTCTTTGATATGGAGGTAGCAAACTATAAATTCTTTATTGGATTTTTTTTGTGTTTGGAAACCCTTCTCATCAACCATTTGCTTGTTGGTCCTTGGTTCACGCTAATGACCTATCAAGCCGTGGATTTCCAACTTACCTCTCCCGAAACAAATCATAACCACCATGACATTGACACTTGACTTGTTCTCAGGCTTTACATACACATATCTACTCATAACATCTCATAACAACCACCCAAAAGAAATCTTACTAATGGATGCGAATGGATACAAATGGTGGGCATGTGTTATTTTATCTTTTTTCGGGTGCTTCGGACAGCCCAGTTTCAAGGGGTATATTGGGTAAATCAGGAGGTAAAGTCTCTCCTTTCCCACCCTTGTGGCCATTACTTATCCATAATTAGTTGTTGCAACTCTTTTTTTTGGGGGGGTATCAAAACATACTTGGGGGTACATCCCACTTTGTAAATAGCTTATACCCCCAATTATATGGAGTATCCGCAGTTAGATTCATGGCTTGTATATGGGTGAGAAATCACTTACTGGGATGCACATCCAAGTGGCAATAATATCAGCCCGGCAGTATCTCGGTGGACCTGCTCTGAGTTCCCTGCAGCTATCGAAGACTTCATGGAGGAACTTGTTGTCGTAGCTGCCATGGGTCTGCCCTGGCGACGGATTGAACCAACCCCAGGAATGACATGATCTGAACATACGGAAAAGTCCATAAATATCGCACAGACCAAAACAGTTCTTTTTTTAATTGAGGGAAAATGTATCATATTGGATACATATTATGATATGTACATACGCCTAGAAGATCGAGTAGTTTGAAACCATTTTTTGAGGTTCAATGAACCATGTCTTCACATTCATGCAAAATCGTCTGTTTCCTAAGCACAAAACTTCCCTCTTTCAAACATAAATCATGTCCCAAAGAAATTGGAGGCCACACGATGCAACATTTCATCAGCCTCCCCCCACCAACCATCGTTTCGGATAAGGGAGCTCTGATGACGTCATTGTGATCCAAATGGGAATGGATCCAAGTCTCAATTCTGCATCATTGGGCGTATTGCGCTCTTAAAGAAAAGCACTGGGAACAGTTCTTGTATTGCTCCCCCAGGAATGGATCCAAATCCCATTCTGATGTAATTTACAGTTCACATGCCACTTGTTTACAGCATGGTGGAGTGATGTATATGTGCCATGGTTTAGTTGCATGGTGTATAGCGTATGGCAGCTACAATAGTCATCCCACCATCATGAATGGGGTTCCCGAAGTCATAGGTAGTGTATCAATGGATTGGTTTGCGAGGACATCGAAGGTTTCCTGTATTTTCTTTCCCTCAACCAGTGGTGGGAAAAGATTGACCATTGTCTAGCCCCTACAATGTGGTGCCCCCTATATAGCTAATTTGGTTTATAACTAGAACAACTGGCATTTATGGTAACCGTAGTGATTAACTATGATTAGATGCTATTAGATGGGTATTCAAAAAAAATAAGACTTAGTGACGACAATGACCAATTTTTAGAGCCTTTTGTTTTTAACAACTGGGGGGGCCACCCTGAACCTGGAAAAAACCGACCATCCCCGAACTCACTCAGCGCACCGTCTGGGCCGAACAAACGGCAGAAGACGAAGTTCGTGGTCTGCACGCGATCCGTCCACCCCGAAGGCCTCAGTTCGTGATCTGCTGCCGGGGAATACCATGCGGTAAGGACTAAGAGGTTGCCATGGTATAGATGGCCCATAGATTTGGAGAGTAATACTTCTTAGTAATGCTAATTTCGGTGAGGGAACCGTGATATGACTGAGAAAATACTGGGATTATGATGGGATCTGAGGTTCGATGAACATGTTGTACCAATTTGGGGGTTTCCATAAATGGAGATACCCAAAAATGGATGGTTTACAAGGGAAAATCTTACTAAAATGGATGATTTAGGGGTACCCCTATTTTTAAGAAAGGGTAGGAAATTGTTTGGTTTTTTTTTTTTTTAGTTTAGGGAATTTTTTTTGGATTTCTGGTTGGGGAGGTTGCCCATCCTATTGGCATGGTATTTGCAGCATTTCGGAGCTGGAACCTTCCATTTTGCATGCTATTTGCAGCATTTGGGAGCTGGAACCTTCCATTTTGCATGCTATTTGCAGCATTTGTGAGCTGGAACCTTCCATTTTGCATGCTATTTGCAACATTTGGGAGCTGGAACCTTCCATTTTGCATGCTATTTGCAGCATTTTGGAGCTGGAACCTTCCATTTTGCATGGTATTTGCAGCATTTTGGAGCTGGAAGTTTCCATTTTGCATGCTATTTGCAGCATTTTGGAGCTGGAACCTTCCATTTTGTTATGTTTGTTGTTGTTACGTTTGTTGTTGTCATGTTTGTTGTTGTTNTCCATTTTGCATGCTATTTGCAGCATTTTGGAGCTGGAACCTTCCATTTTGTTATGTTTGTTGTTGTTACGTTTGTTGTTGTCATGTTTGTTGTTGTTAGGGGTGTTGTTGCAATGTTTGTTGTTGGTACGTTTGTTGTTGTCATGTTTGTTGTTGTTATGTGTGTTGTTGCAATGTTTGTTGTTGTGCTTGTTGTTGTGTTTGTTGTTGGAATGTTTGTTGTTGAGATGTTTGTTCTTGCGATGGTTGCTGTTGTGATGGTTGTTGTTGTGATGTTTGTTGTTGTGATGTTTGTTGTTGTGATGGTTGTTGTTGCGATGTTGGTTATTGTGATGTTTGTTGTTGTGATTGTGTTTGTTGTTGTGTTTGTTGTTGGGGTGTTTATTGTTGTGATGTTTGTTGTTGCGATGGTTGCNTTTGTTGTTGTGATTGTGTTTGTTGTTGTGTTTGTTGTTGGGGTGTTTATTGTTGTGATGTTTGTTGTTGCGATGGTTGCTGTTGTGATGGTTGTTGCTGTTGTGATGTTTGTTGTTGTGATGGTTGTTGTTGTTATGTTTNGACAGTACCTATTCGCACATGTAATGCTGCAGGTTGAGCATGATACTCAGGATGCATATAATTGGCACCATGCACTTTGTACACATATGGAATGTAGGCTGGGGCATCATGTTGTTGTTGTTNCATGATACTCAGGATGCATATAATTGGCACCATGCACTTTGTACACATATGGAATGTAGGCTGGGGCATCATGTTGTTGTTGTTCTTCTTCTTCTTCTTCTTCTTTTTCTTCTTCTTGTTGTTCTTGTTCTTGTTCTTGTTCTTGTTCTTGTTGTTGTTGTTGTTGTTGTTGTTGTTGTTGTTGTTGTTGTGTTTATTGTTGTCATTGTTGTTGTTGTTGGTGGTGGTGGTGGTGGTGGGTTGTTGTTGTCAAATTTGTTGTTGTTAAGTTTGTTGTTGTTATGTTTTTTGTTGTTGGATTTGCGCAAATAAATAGTCAGAAATGTGTATGCAAANATGCAAATGATTACATGTATTTACAATTGTGCAAGCTTTGATTTCAATAACAAAAAGCAAAGAGGCAGGGAACAAGCAAAAAGCAGGAAATGCAAAAAAGGCAAAAAAAGCAAAAGCAGGAAAAGCAAAAAAAACAGAGAAGCCAAAAAGAAGCAATAAAGCAGGAAAAGCAGACAANAGCAGGAAATGCAAAAAAGGCAAAAAAAGCAAAAGCAGGAAAAGCAAAAAAAACAGAGAAGCCAAAAAGAAGCAATAAAGCAGGAAAAGCAGACAAGCAAAAAAAACAAAAAGCAGGAAAAGCAAAAAAGCAAAAAAAAAACAAAAGCAAGAAAAGCGAAAAAGCAGAAAAGCAAAAAAGCAAAAAAAGCAGGAAAAGCAACAAAAAGCAAAAAGCAGGAAAAGCAGGAAAAGCAGGAAAAGCAGGAAAAGCAGGAAAAGCAGGAAAAGCAGTACAGGAGGCAGGAAGAAATCAAAAAAAAAATCCCTAAACTAAAAAAAAAAAAATCCCTAAATAAATGGGTCTCCTTTAAGAAACCCCCATTTGCGTGAAAGGCATCATAAGTCACAACCACATTCCCAAAACAAACGATTTTTTCGTCCAGGTGGATGTTGGACATGGCATGTCGACCTCCACGGACCGTCCCGGGTTCCGCACAAATTGGAAGCCCAGTGAGTCCTTGGCGTTAAGCCGTTGATGGCACGGTTCGTCTGGAGAATGAGAGTCAATTTTTCAAAAAAAAAATTGAGTGAATGATCAATCTTTTGCGAAATATGTCGGTGTCCATTGGGGGTGAAAAAAGGTCCATAAATTGAGGGCAAACATTAGAAATATTTAGAAAAGTGAAATTGCCGTGAAACGCACGTGAAAACAGATGCAAAGGCCGTGAAAACCTCCGAAAAGATGACCAGAAAATGCTGGAATTTACGTTTGTTGTCATCAATTAAATTGGTTGCAACGTTTTTGTTCTGGTGGCACTCTTTTTGGGATGCCCCGCGCGCTCACCGTTCAAAAAAAACAAACGCGAAATGAATGTCATTTTTGTTGGATATTTTGATGCAATGTTATGTCCAGTAATCGTTCATGCCTGCAAGGAGTAACTACGAAAGGAAATCAAGTGCCTCAAAAATACCAGGGTATACCGCAAGAAACGTACATGTGTTTCGGAATAGAACGCTCGCTGGTTGCAATTTTCATTTTCCGCTCAATAATATGTTTGTTTGATCAAGATGCAGGGGCCACAGCCAATGCAAAAGTATCCACAAAATCAAATCGTTTGTTCAAACAAAAAATCAAAACAAAAATGAAGGACGCAGTTTGTGAAACAACTCTGTTTCACGCGTTTCATCGCGTTTTGAAATGTGTTATGTAAGATTGTTCAACAGTGGTTTTTAGATCAGATATAGGCCTTGTCATCACCGGCTCGCAGCCGGCACATCCGTGTGGTTTAAGGGACTAAGAAAAAAAAATGATGCTGGGAGGCCAGCCACATGTTCATGTTCAAACCGCTCTGTACCTGGCTCTGTGCAAATAACTGTACCACGCAACTTCGGTTTCTAGCTCCTCCGATGTTGGACAAGGCGCACAAAGTTTGGGGGGTGCGCTTAAGGGCACTGAGTGGGGTCATTTTTTGATAGAAAGTTCTGAAGCGATCCTAATGTAGCCTGCCGTTGGAGCATGATGTCAAGCACATCAGGAAAATACTCTGCAGTAAAGGCAGTAAATGACATGATGGCAATGAGCAACGTAGGTCATAATTTTTGCATATATGTGCAGATATTGTTTATCTCCTTGAGCCACGGTCTTGGGCAATCCATGGCTAACTTGTGAAATAGAACCTTAACCATTAGGCAAACCACCTAAGCCAGTCAAATGTGAAGTGGATGTTTTGAAAGCATTGGCCTACTGACTCCTGACCCCTTTTTCATTTGTTTGTTAATTATTAATCAGTTTTTTTAAATGTTTTTTAGATCTCCACTTCACATTCCAGTGACATAGATTTGTATAGGCTTCAAATGAAATTGAATTCCCTGGTCTAGAATCATTTTCCAGTGAAGTCATCCGCATAATTTTTGAAGAAGGAGTTGCATAGATGGACCCCCCTAGAACACACCTTAGGTAGCTTTTGATCGAAACCTATCTAAACGCAAAGTTCATGTTTTGAGTGCGGGGCTCTTAAAAAGGGGTCCCCCAAAAAAAAACATTTCTTCCAGTCCCATATCCCGGTGGCTAGGTTCACGGAAAGAACTGACTCAAGAAAGACAAGTTCTGTTTAGTCAAATAAAACAGCCAATTCACCTCTTGCTCCTTTGCTTGCAAGACTGCGTTGACGATCAAGGTTGGGGGCGGGTCTCGGAAGACCACGTTGAAATTCAAGCAGTCCCAAACGTGGTATGCCCGCCTGCCCCGGCCACAACTGAGGGTCACCTCGACCGTTTGCACGTGACGGCCAAAGGTTGTCATGAAGAAGGCATTGCCGGGATCCTTATCCCACAACACGGTCGGAATGCCTTCTAGGAACGTCTTCTGCTCATGGCGGGTTGTGTAGGCCACTCGCATGCGAAGGTGAAGAATTCCTGCTGCAGGGTGACCATGAAAACGGGGGAGCTCCAGTGATGACACGACAGCTGCAATTGGATTTGAGAACGTGTGAAGACAGCTGCGGTGGCAAGGGAAGCGAGCTGTGCCACCAACCAGCTGCAAACCAGATACGATTGACAGGATGCATTTTTCTTAACGGCGTTTGTTGTAATACCTCGTTACCGTCTCGAATCTGGCTTGTTCACGCTGGCGCTACAATGTTTTAGTTGTTTTTTCTGTTCTTCTCCTGCCAGGTTGTCGTTCCCTAATCCTTGTTTGATTTGGGATAGGTTTCATAAGGTCGTGCTGCACCCCCTCTTTTTCTCAGGCAAGTAGTCTGAGCTATTGAATTTAGCTCGAGACGACCTGCTGCAGGGGTCCTTGGCATATGACGCAGGGTCCTTGGCATATGACGTATCCGATCTGCTTAGGCGCGCCCTCTGCGATCCATTGCCTACGGCTGGCGATGATCTTCTCCTGAATCACCAAAGCAACACGTGCTGTCGAAGGCAATCTTAGCCGATGATGCAGAGGACGAGCAAAGCGCAGTGCCCAGAATGCGCCACCTGTAGCAGCAGTGGAAAGCATGATTTTGCTGGCAGGTGGATTGCTTTTACCTTGTAGCTTACGGCTGTGACTCGACTTCATTGAAGGCGCCCGTTGCCTGCCTGGCGTGTCCGCGCACACGAGCACCGTCTCATTGGCTGTTAGAGCATGTGTGAATCGAATCGTATGCAAATGACCAAGCGCCATGGGGAAAACTATGGTTTGAGACGCTAGGCCGCTGATTTTTTGAGCAATATATTCTGCGAAAGCACATGTCAAGCGCACACGTTCCATGAAGGCTATCTGTCACAAAGCAACTATGCCTGTTGTAATTCGATTAGAACATTGAGCTTGCTCATGATGTGCCTGACGAGTCCAGTGTCTGCGTCATGAGAGCGGTGTCTGATTGCATTGACATGGCAGGTGCAGAGTTGCTTCATAGCAAGCTTTTTTCCCCACATCTTTGTGTGGGGTTCTTGATTTTGGTTGTGCATCCAGCCGCGTCCGCTCCCGCCCGCGTCCGCTCACACACACAACTTACTCACATACAACTTATCCTCACACAACTTACTCACACACAACTTACTCACACACCATTTACTCACACACAACTTACTCACACACCACTTGCCCACACACAACTTACCCACACACAACTTGCCCACACACAACTTACCCACACACAACTTGACCACACACAACTTACTCACACACAACTAACCCCCACACAACTTACCCAACGCCTCCCACACACAACTTACTCACACACAACTTACCCACACACAACTTACTCACACCCACAACTTACTCACACACACACACAACTTACCCACACACAACTCACTCACACACAACTTACTCACACACAACTTACCCACACACACACACACACAACTTACTCACACACAACTTACCCACACACACACAACTCACTCACACACAACTTACTCACACACACACACACAACTTACTCACACACCACTTACACACAAACACACACACACACACAACACAACTTACTCACACACAACTTACTCACACACAACTTACTCACACACAACTTACTCACACACAACTTACTCACACACAACTTGACCACACACAACTTGACCACACACAACTTCCCCACACACAACTTCCCCACACACGTGGCACTTGGTGACATCCACCTTCGTTTTGTGTGGATCGACCTTCACTTTGTGTGGCAGGCGTGGCACTTCCGGCACTGGGCTGGGTCTGGTGACGCGCTTGGGTCCGGCTTGCGTTTTGCGTGGCAGGCGTGGCACTTGGTGACATCGACCTCCAGTTTGTGTGGCAGGCGTGTCACTCGGCGAGATCGACCTTCACTTTGTGTGGCAGGCGTGGCACTTCTGGCACTGGGCTGGGTCTGGTGACGCGCTTGGGTCCGGCTTGGTCCCTTGTGACGCCGCGGCATTTTGCGTGGCAGGCGTGGCGCTTGGTGACATCGACCTCCACTTTGTGTGGCAGGCGTGGCACTTGGCGACATCGACCTTCACTTTGTGTGGCAGGCGTGGGTGGCACTTGGTGACATCGACCTCCACTTTGTATGGCAGCTCACACACAACTGTTTACACACAACTCTCTCACACACATTTTTTTCACATACAACTTTCACATACAACTTTGTCACACACAACTCTTCCACACACCACTCACACACAACTTACTCACCCACAACTTGCACCCACACACACACACACCCACGCACACACACACACACACCCACCCACACACGCACACACCAGCACACCCGCACACCCGCACACCCGCACACCCGCACACCCGCACACACGCACACACGCACACACGCACACACGCACACACACACACACACACGCGTACTCACACGACGCCACTTGCTTGCACACAACTCTTCCATTCACAGCTCTCTCACACTCTCACACACAACTCTTTCACACACAACCCTTTCACGCACAACTCTCTCACACACAACTCTCTCCCACAACTCTTTCACAAACATATCTTTCACACACCACTGTGTCACACACAACTCTTTCACAGACAATCCTTTCACGCACGACTCCTTCACACAACCTGTCTTCCACCATCCCCTTTCTCTTCCCTGCCTTTCCCATCCCATCTTCACATCCGCTTTGCTACTTATTGGAAGAAATTGACATGTGGGGTTATCCGGTCCTTTAATTCCAATATACTATATTTCTTGTTTGCGACCGTGTCATACGATGGACCCTGTTGCTTTGATGATCAGCTTTCGGAGTGCAAACAAGGTGCGCCGCCAGGGCCCTTTTTTCTTCCCTTTGAGAGCTCGAGTCAGTCCTTCAGCGACGAGAGTCGCTTCAGGAAGCGCTTGCGAACATACTGTAACAGCGACGTCTTTTTCCGCAGCCGAGTACGTCCAAAGGCTGGGTAGACGTGCATGAGTGTGATGTTCTCATCTAGGCGCCTTGTGCAGCCTGTGAGCTGTACCATCACTCCCTGGCCTGGTCGAACTCGGCCTTGTTCGACTGCAAGCACTTCGCCGTGGATCACCACGTCTTCCCAGGGTCACAAGTCCAGTAGCCGTACCGAAACAGCATGCTTCCAAGCACGGTTCCTGGCATTAGCTGCTCACGCAAGTCAGCTTTCGTGTAATGGTGAATGGATTTGATCACTTAGTGGCAACACAGGGTAACTGTGCCTGCGTGCATTGTCCCATGTTGAAACGAATGACGAATCAAACGTTTTGGATGTTGCGATGTTGGAAAAGTGCACGCCGTTGTGGCGCGAAGCACATTTGGAAGTCAAAAGTGGCAAAACACAGCATGCTCGGAGCACTTTTGCAAG
>BGPT01002631.1:62113-77880 GCA_003297045.1 Symbiodinium sp. clade C Y103
CACCAACACCGAGGACCGCCAAAGAGGGCCATCAAGTTCAAGGTGGACCGCCAGCACCAAAGGAGGACCACCAAGGGGGACCACCAACAGCAAGGAAGGACACCACCAAGCAGGACCACTAACGCCTCCAATCAAAAACCACCAAGCAGGGCTGTAAGGAAAAACTATTTAAAACCGAACCGAGCCGCGAGCAGAGAAAAACTGGAGAGCCGAGTCGTTTCGTCCTGTTCTTTGCTTCTTCTTCCCCTTGTTGCTGCTTGAGCGCTGCTTCTGTGGCCGCCCATGCTGCATACGACGGCTTGGCCCAAGGCCAGGCGCTTGCAAGGAAAACCGCAGAAAAGCCGCGCCCATCGTCCAGCCGCGTTTGAATCCTGCGCCTTGAGCGTGCCAAGCCGCTGACGCATCGTGATGGCTGCCTGGCGCAGGCGAAGCTGGAGGCACGGCGCTTTCCAGAAAGCTCCCTCAACGCGCACGCCACCTGCTGCTAGCCCCTTGGCCCACTTGCTTGGTCACGGGCAGTAGCTTTTCATTCTCATTTCTTCAGCTTGGTCTTTTTTGGCAGGCAATGAGGCTTTGCTATGCTAATGTGAGTGGGGCGGCGCTTGGCTGACCAGCAGCCCCGTGCCCTTCGCAATGGGCGCGGGCCAGCGACGTTCAACGACAGTGCAGGGAGCAGTGGAAGATGCAAACAGACTGCGGATGCACGACGAAAAGCGCAAGATTGACAGCGGCAAAACCACCCGATAAAATGGAGATGTTTATGGGGTGTAGCCAGCTGCCATGATCATCCAAGCCCCTTGCAACGCTTGCGAAACTCTGGTGCGGCCCAGGCGCCAAAGGCTGCGATGAGAGATGGCGTTTGGAAGCACTCCTAGGCGCGGGTCCGCACATGTTCATGTCGCATCGATGGAAGCGCCAAAGACGGGGAAAACATGTTGCATCCCGAATAAGAAACCTGGTCCTTAGGGTATCTTTGCTCATTGGCTATTTGCAAAGATGTGCAAATCGATTCCTGAATCCTTGTCTTGTTCTTGTTGATTCTGCTGGGTTGAAGAAAAACTTCATTCGGAAATCTGGAATCTGGATGTTGATTCTTGCATTTCCCCGCGCGTTTTTTTTTGCAAAAGAATGCAAACGTATTGGCCCATTACTTGCACCCTCTGTGTACAGAAACCGTTGATTTTTGTTTTAGATGTAATTGTTTATGTCCAATCGATGTGTAATATACAGCATGGAATTGCATATATAGTCAGAGTCATACACATATATATATATATACATAATTGCTTTACTTGATTTAGACATGATAGATGTGAGGATGGATGTTTGTATGATATACATATGCACATTAGCAAGATATATGCATTAAAGGAGTATGTATGAGTATTTTACAGGTGGACAGAAGCGTATCAGACAATCTATAACTCTGGGGGGGGGGGGCGCCGGGGCCACATTATATAGTTTGACTAGATACATCTATATAGATACCCTCCTGTTCAGTAATCTAGATGTGGAAAACCCACCGTTTGTAGATCATTTTCTAGGGAAACTATGGTTTTCCACACAATGTGGTCTGAAGTGCTACAACACGAAACAAGCAAAACAAAGAGCAGCAGTGGCATGGCATCAAGCCATGCAAAAAGCGAGTACTTGTTGGACCTATTTGGACCTTCACTAGCGAATTAGACAGTAAGAAACCTTAGTTCATCTTAGACATAGTTATTTGATTCCAAATTCCTTCGTGAACCTTGTTAGAACTTGTTTTCACGGTCCCCTTTGCTGAATCATATCAAAACATTCCTCGAATCCTTGGTTTAGTATTGGATCTATTCATTTTTTGGGGGCCATACGGGGGCTATCTACGGGATGGGATTATGATTTTGCACCCCACCATCACAAGTTATGATACAGTTTGATTTGGGGATAAGGGGATAACACCAGGAATTGGGCTCATTAACCACATAATTACTACCAGGACCATTGGTTGATCCAAATGCGTAACAACCCTTTTTTGTTGCTGGTTCTACATCCAATTACGCATGTTGTCTGGGCAACTTATTGCTGATTCCCCTGATCAATTCTCATGTAGTCAGTGACCCACCGTGAACGCTCGCTATACCCAGGTGGCTGTGACTGAAGATCCAATTTGTTCAACCATTTTTGGACATTTATGGCACTAAATAGTATAGGGAAAATTATGATGAACCAGAATATCTTGGTGGTTGTCCCAACATGTTCAGTCAATCCCAGGTGTCAGTGTCACCCTACAGTAAATTAACATCGACCCTGCCAAATAAGGGCTTGG
Source organism: Symbiodinium sp. clade C Y103 (assembly GCA_003297045.1). Taxonomy (NCBI): domain Eukaryota; class Dinophyceae; order Suessiales; family Symbiodiniaceae; genus Cladocopium; species Cladocopium sp. clade C. Next base: position 64,419 of record BGPT01002631.1, read on the forward strand.
AAGATTGGTTTCCACCAAAAAATCGACTATTTTCAGGGTCTTCAAGGCGGTGCCCCCCAGCTTAACCAAAGATATCATAGGCCCTAGTTATTGGAGTTATAAACCAACTTAGCTAACTATGGGGCAGCGTGCATGTGAATTTAGTGGAGGGTTATCCCCATCGTGGCAACACATCCCCAGCCGAGCGTCGAGTTATTCAGGTGCAGCCATGCCAAACACCAGCGGTGTTGCCTCGAATCGGATGACCCGGGAATTCAACATGTCTAGCTGGAAAAGCCATGTTTTTCATTGTGAAGTGTTGGATAATCATCTGTTGCCAACTTTTGATACCGTTGAATAGGATAATACATAATAACTTCAACTTTAATGAAACTAACATGGAGAATAGCGACTTTTTTGTGGTCAATATGGAATCATCAAAACTAAATGGGAGATGTTCCAGTCAGCCAGGTTTTCCTCATTCAGCCAGGGTGGTAAAACCCACTGAAACACTCAACCAACACAAAGGATACTTTTTGTTGTCTCAAATGGCGACAAACTATCAAGCTTGTTATGGGTAGATATCCCAAGCAAAAAAGTAGCTGGATATAGCTGGATAAGTATTTCTTGATTACAGTATAAATATATATAAATATATATAAATATATCAACTACTATATATAGTCCTGATAAATTGTGATCATTCGCCAGCCTTAAAAAATTCGGCCCTCAATCTTCCCTTCTCCAGCCGCCGACCCCAGGCAAGCCATGAAAAGTTGGGCCATTTGGGGCATTGCGGCACCATCATTCCAGTGACGTCGCAGTTCATATCCCATGATTGAACTTTAACATCTATTTTCCAGGGAAGACCCCATCATTTAAGCACAGAAAAGGGGTGAGTTATCCTCCAAAGGCAGCTACGTTGTCATGTCAAGATTCTTCTAAGGTGTGGTATTTCTTCTATGGCCAAAATTAATCATGAAGTGGACAACCGAGTGTTGCGCCAAGTTCCAGTTTCCAATTGACACACCAAATCAATAAGAACGCATAAGAACCATAGTCAAGTTGTTCTGACAGGTATCAATTCATGACTCAAGTCAGTTACATAAAGCCGAGGTACTGTAGCATGTGAGATCATGAAATGTCATACTTTAAGGGAATATGGACCCCTTACATCTTGCGAACATGATACATACATTACGGGTAGGTACCACCAGTTCATTCTTGACGGTGGCTGGTGGGAAACGATCTTTTTGGCATAGGGTTGAGCCATTCATCTCCAAAAGGTATAGACCCATCATTTTGAAAAATAACTGGAATGGAACTAACTGGTCTATACCTTTTGAAACTATCCTTTGGTAAACTAACATTTTTCTATGGGAAATCACCATGCTATTCATGGGAAAATCCACGAAATTTCTATGGCCCATTTTCAACAGCTACCGTCCCATGAGAGACCCGTCCCATGCGAGACCTCCAATGAGGCTTGCTGAAAAAAATATGAGCCCCAAACAATTGGATGATGCTATTGGAAATCCTCTATAAATGGAGGTTTTAATGGGAAAATCATCTATAAATGGGATATTAATGGAATAGCCTCTGGTAATTCAACCGTAGCTATTGAACATGGACCATAGAAATAGTGGATCTTCCCATTCAAAATGGGCGATTGTCCATAGCTATGTTAGTTTACCAGAGGGTACTTAAAACCACCAAGATTGTGATTGCTTTGAAAATTCCGCGTTTGAGCCATTCGAGGGGACATTACCTTTGAATCCATCAGTACTGCCATAAAAATAGGGAGAAACAACTTATTTAAAACAAAACGTTGAATATCCCAACGTGTTTACAGTAATGATATATACAAAAAAACAGAAAAGAAACAGAACATAAATAACATATCCATAAAATACCATCCAGTAAACTAGCCTAGCTATGGAAAATGGCCCATGTATAGATGATTCACCTGGTGATGTTCCACAACTATGTTTGTTTTCCAGAGGATATCCACAAAAATCCAATCAATTCCATAAAATATCCATCAATGTCCAAAACATACCCTCTGGTTAATTAATATAGACCCTGAACATCACCAATTTTTAGTGGAAACTCATCTTCCAACCCCTATCTGCCAGGGTCTATGTTAATTTACCAGGGGGTACATACCCCATTAAAAAAAACAAAAACACAATCCCTTGAACAACCCATGAAGATCCCATCGAATCTCGATAAACTCTCCATCGAATTTCCTTCCACCAAGGCCCAGGCCCTTTCGGCGCGCCTCAAGAAGTCGTAGACATCTTCGCGATACCAAGAGCCGTCGCGGAAATCCACGATGTGTCGTGCCTGCACTGATGATGGCAAATGTACAAGAAAATGATTAATATATTTGATTATGTATAGAGAGAGAGAGAGAAAATCTCAAAGAAATAGAAGAGTTTTGCTTTTTTTTCACTATTTTAGTAGGATTTTACTGTTCTATATTTTTTGGATGCTACGATTTATACCTATATTTTCCTATTTATATATCATGTTGTACATGGCACATATATAAATGTATGTATGTAATATAATGCAATGTAATGCAATGTTGTAATGCAATGTAATGCAATGTAATGCAATGTAATGCAATGTAATGCAATGTAATGCAATGTAATGCAATGTAATGCAATGTAATGCAATGTACCGCACTGTACCGCACTGTATAGTACTGTACTGCAATCTAATGTACTGTAATATATACCATGCATGCATGCACGTACCATATATATGTATAATATATATATATATATTTATTTATTTATTTAATATGATACACGTATATCATATTCTAGATTGTATTCCCATCTGTGTTGGTTGAAACCCCATTATTGTTGTTTAAATCAATCTCATGGTTGATGGTACATCTCCAAAAAAAACATATATATCAAACATGATGTGTCACATCATATCTAATAGGACATACTCATATTACCATGGTTTCCATTTCTACAGAATTCTATAAATACAGTATATGACATATCATTATGATCTGGTGCTTTCCGTTCAGTCATGGGGGTGTTACCCTCCGGTAAACTAACATAGCTATTGAAAATGGCCATTTATAGTGGATGGTCCCTTAAAAATTGTGATTTTCCATAGTTATGTTAGTTTACCAGAGGGTACCCCAAAACATCCAAGTCATGGATCCCCCATTGCAAAAACGGCACCTCCTGTACACCACTGGAGCTGGAAGCCAAATACTGCACCAGGCGCTCCAACCTGGTGATCTCAGGCTCCGAAAGGGAAAACTTGTTTTTTCCCGGGGCTGAAGCATCAAGAATTGTCAAATGGGAAACATCCATGGGAATTTACTGCATGTCTATTACTGTATACAATATGATTCAATCATCATGAAGTGTGGAATTTCAACACTATGAAATGGGGAGATCACCCAGTATCACAGGGTTTCAGTGCTAGAACATATCCCTCTTGTCACTGATAATGTAACATACTCAGTATGTTAAATTATCAGAGATAAGTGGGACATGTTCATTCATGGTTTATCGCATGACTTTACACACTGCTTGCTAGGTTCAGGGAAAAACGTCAACAAGACTGATGTCAGTCCGAGATTCATCACAGTTGAGGAGGTGTTTACCCAACAATCATAGGCATGTTGACTTCCAACAATCTACGTATAATATACATATTATGTATATATATATATACCCTCTGGTTATTTAACATCGCCATGGAAAATCCCCCAAATAAATGGAGGTTTCGTTCGCTGGGAAAAGCATCCAAAATTAGCCATGGCTTCCATGGCTATGTTAGGAAAGCTTCATTCGCTCAACTCATCGGGGATCATTTCCCAGTGAATCATCATGGGAACGCAGCCCATATCTCCACTTGGGACGTGTCTATGATGTTTGGGGGTGCAGTTGAAGTTTTCAGTGGATATATTTCACCATATAATTAGCTGTGTCTGAGCATGGGGTACTCCTAGATTCACTGATTTATCATTGCTTTCCATATGTGTTCTATATCAAAAATATTAAATAACTTTTTGAGGGTATACCTCATTTTCAGATACACCCACATAGTTACAGTATTTCTCAAGAGTTAGAGGAGCCCCAGGGGCTCCACGTCTCAACTTTTGTAGGTGATTTCACCACAATGGAGGCCTCTGATAGATCTCATCGCTGTACACGAAGCTGGGGGGGAACCTGGAGTTGGCAGCGTCATTTTGAGGAGATTGACTGAGTCACTCTGGAGAATTCTACCAATTGCCCTCTGGTAAACTAACATAACTATGGAAAATCACCATTTTGAATGGGACAAATCCACTATAAATGGCCATTTCCAATAGCAAACTGTTAGTTTACCAGAGGGTATCCCAACCTGAAAAGTGCATTATTCGATGGGGCAATTGGGGAGACAAACCATCAACCATGGGGATTAGACATGGGATAGTCATGGTGATTCCCAACCTGAAAAGTTGGGGCATGGTTGGAAGATTCCCTGAACCCAAGCACATGACAGCGTTGTAATTCAGCCAAATTGTTTGATTAATTAATTCATTGATTGCTTGGTTGGTTGATTGGTTTATTGGCGTGGTTAATACAGTAATTGATTTAGTGATTGGACTGATTGATGCCGTGTTTTGCTGCCATCATTGACCTCTTGCTGATATGTTCCGACACAGATCAACCGCAGGAATTTATTCGAGGGACCAATCATTATCAGTGTATCAGTGGTTGTAATGATATCCACTACAACTTAGTGAAGGAACCAAACAAATGCTAGAGAAAGGTTTTAGTTGTGCATCACCAGGCACCACGTAATGAGTGATTACATGGGATTGTCTTAAAGAAACATGAGGTTCCAAAGTGGGTCTCAAAACGGAGGGCTCAGCAAACCCCACAACATTGCGTTTGAGGGACCAAACAGTTGGTTAAATGAGTTCTTGTCTACTGATCCAACAAATTTGAAGCCCCGAAAAATCTACAAACGGACGCCACAATGTCCCTGCAACCAAACTTGTTTGGGTCTTTGGGCTGATGTTTAACTCCAGCTGTTTGATGTGTTTGATGGTGGATGTGGTAAAGTGAATGAATTCCAACTAAGCTATCCAGATTTTACTGTTTGCAGGTATTAATGTATATTAATGTAATAACAAAGGGGAACCTTGTACAGTAACCGTCAGCATGGGACTTAGGTTTTGTTTCTGCCTCCACTTGCCTTGTGCATCTGCCCATTTGTGGAACATTTCACCATGACCCACTATGTATTTTGCGGCGGGTTGAACATTATTGTTGCTGAAGCAACCCGCATGTTTGACAATCAATCCGCATTCTTGATACTTTCCATTTCTTGGAGGATGAAGTCCACAATTATGGCTCAAAATTGGGCTACCAAGACCTACATTTTTACACTTTCTAAGCATTAATAATTTTGAAAAAAGACCAGTTGCCGAAAAAAGGTCGCAACATAAAGTAGACTATCAAATATTATCGGGTTTTATCAAATATCATGTCCAATAAGTCAAATAGACCCTTGAACATCAACAAAAATTGTGGCATATCATGCTGGTGATAGTTCTCCACTGCCCAGCTACTTTGCCAGATATAGCTGGTTATATATTTCCCATTATCAATACCCAAATTCAACCCCCCAAAAAAATGGTGGTAACTAGATGTTCAGCCATTTGTTCATATGTGGTATTTCATAGGTTTTGAATGGTTTTGACCCATCCCCAGATTCTCCCAGTTTTGATCCTGTTCTCCGAGTTCTGAGCCGAGGCTCTGCCAGAGAAACGCCACGGTGGCCGGCGCCAAATGGCAGTACTTCTCCTTAGGCCGGGATCCACAATGGCACCGGATGGCCCAAGATTCCCTAAGAAAAGGGGCGGTATCACGGCCGTGTCACTCTGGGTATCTCCACGATTCCAAAACAAAAAAAACAACCAGGGAACCATTGATTCAGGTCCAAGGGAAGTGGGACACTGGTGGTTGAACATGCTTTTGCCAACAAGAACTGGTGATATCATGGGGATGTATCGGGACTAAAGCAACAAATGGTGGGTCTTACAATTCTAAATTGGGATTAAGCAGCAAAACTGGTGATTGAACTGATGATGGTTTGATAAATATTGCGGACTATTAGCAATCAATGATGGGGATGATGCTGATGAACCAACAAAGATAAAGTGACTTTGGATATCTGGGAATGATTTTGAACCATTGTATGGATGGAATGGGATAGTACAATACTATTACAACACTGGTAGTGGTTACAAAGAATGTTTTTAAGCCGACCAGAATGGGATAATCGATTCTATGATGGGGAATAATAGACCATGGTTATTAAGCAACAAAAAGGGTATTCAAGCACAAAGAAAGCGGTAAAAACCCAAAGCCATAGACCGTCACCCACGAAAAATGATGTTGAATTTGTATGATGATGGATGATGATGGATGATGATGGATGATGATGGATGATGATCAATGGATTGGTTAATGGGAAAATTTACAGGAAACCCCTATATATTTCATGGGAAAATCCATGGTTTCCTGCAAATTTTCCCATTAACCAATCCAATGAGGATGATGATGGATGATGGTTACGATGACCTCCAGTCATGGTTGGGTCACTGGCATGGTTTAGGGCCTACCACAGCAACCGACCACTGTTGGGAATCACTGGGTCTGTTTGAAATACCTTATAACTGGGCGGGGCCACATCGTAGATATCCCAAATACAATTCTTAAACATCTGACCAAATATCCAAATACCTAGGCTTTCAAAGGGACTATGTTACATAGGTAAAACCGTTGGAACAATTTGGTGCTCTTTGGTGCTCTAAGGATTCAATGATTGAACCTTCACATTGAAGATATGAAGCAACCAAAACAAACAAATTGTGAATTCCAATCCATCAATCTAGAGGCTGATTTTCTTGGACCATGAAACGGATTCCTTGGGGCTTGGCAATCTTTGGTCGCTGTTCCGATGCACCCAGTCATGGCCCTTCGCGTCTCTTTCCCATTGGTTGGGTCGCTAATCCTCCCTGCACTTGAGGCAGGTTCGCTTCTAAGCAACAGGACTCGCAAAGTCGCTGGCACAACAGTGTTTTTGATGAAGTAGCAGTTCAAAGCCTACCAAAATCAGCTGTGAAGTTTGGATGGTTGAGGTTGGTGTCAATTTGTGGCTGAGTTCACCAACGTTCTTCAGAAAAACCTTTGAACATCTGCAGTTCTCATTCACAATTGGGACCAATTGGGTACAGCTGTTGACCAACCATAGATCCTGACTCCAGGCTTCAGCAGTGCGTTCTTCTGCAGAATCACCGGCTGCCTTAAATCCACCGGGGGCTATCAGACCATTTTCCCTATCAAAAATAGCAAGATTGAGGCTCTCGGGCATCGCCTATTTTTTGGACAAACCCACTTTGTGGATAGCTTCATGATGACCCGGGTGATTAGTACAGGATTCAGTAATCAATGCACGAAGTGAAATTACCACCCCCTCAAGTAACTCATAAAGGGAAAATAGAGTCAATTACATGTCATTCTGGAGTCCCCCATACCCTCTGGTAAACTAACATAGCTATTGAAAATGGCCATTTATACTGGATTTTCCTATTAAAAATGGTGATTTTCCAGTTCGCTATGCAACAGTTTACCAGAGGGTAAGCTTTGCTGTCAAAGTGACCCAGGATAACAGGCGACAAGTCCCAGCGGTCCCAGCGCAACTCCACCGAATCGCGACGCGCTTCTCGATAGGTCGACAGGTCGACATCGACCCCCGTGGATCATCCAACTGAATTAGTTTGTTGTCAGTTACGTGTAGCGTTACATGTTATGACAGCTGTATATACAAATATTGTGTTACATCATTGATACTAATATACCATATATACAATTGTTAGTTGTATAGCCTAAATTTCGTTTCATCCCATGATATCCCCGTTCAGAAACGGGGGGCTTTTGTGTTTTGTTGTTGTTTTGCTGTTTGTGCTCAAGTTTTTCTGTTTTTTTTTTCAGTGTTTGTTATGCAACATCTAAACCACAGCCACAACACATTCAGAGCATAAATGAAACCGGTTCAAACATGTTCAAACCATTTTCAAAATATGAATGTCTAAAAAAATGGTTTCCAAAATGGAAGCCCTTTCCTGAGTTGCGCCATCTATGTGGTTTGGAATCGTTTGGAAAGAGGTCCGATTTTTGAGACATATTTCTTCCTCAGGAGTAAGGGAGATGCGTCATCTATGTGGCATCTTTTGGTTAGGTTGGTTGAGGGATGTCGGGAGGCATGAAGGTCTTGCGCCATCTATGTGGGCATTCCCAGCCTGAGTTTGGCGAATGAGTGGCACTTGCCGTCTATGTCCCCAAAGGCAGACTGACGTTGAGGAAAAATGTGAGGGCGATCCAGCGCAGAACATTGCAAAAAACAGCTCAATTTCAGGAACATGAGTGGCGCAACTACCTGTCTGCAAACTGGAGTTGAGCCATCTATCCCGTAAATTTACCCTACCACATAGATGGCGGAACTCAAGATTCAGAGCCATCTACTTTTAGTTTAGAGTAACTATGCATATATATTATATATATATTATAAATAGTACTCCCTGGCCTGCACCCCAAGTAGGGGATTAACTCGCCCAGGTTGCCAACCCTGATTTCACTTGAATGATCTCATCGCAAGATGGCCCACCGTCCAAACATCGGACGTGGCCAGCGCCACCACAAGGGGGCGCTATGGAAGACGTTCACGGCGCGGCGCTTGCGCGCTCGCCACAACGGCAACGAACCAGGGATCGGGGGGTCGACATGAAAGTAAAACGAGGAAAGTCACCAGGGTTAACCTTCAAATACATACCCAATACTTTGAATTCCAACATAAAACTTGGATTTCAACCAACCGAAATTGATCCGATATTTCTGTTTTAATCCAAGAACACCCTACAAAAGAGCTCATCTGAAGTACTTTTTTACAGGCTGCCTAACAAATGGATAGATCAAGCCTTTGATCCATCATTCACCGAGTATCTGGATAAAGCACTCTATTTCACTGACCTGAAATGTTGTGCCCACCTGGGGATGATTCCCCTATACATTCACCATGATTCCAGTGAGGTCACGGAGTAAGGTCACTATCATCTACCAAAAAGTATCTTTCTTGAATTTAGCCATGATTTGACATGATTTGACATCCCAGTGAGGAGGATTTTGGCCATGATTTTTCAGTATTTTTTCACGGTGCAGCAAGATAAGAGCCCCACAGCTGGGATGCAGTTCAGGATCCCCCATACCCATCAGGTCGCGTTGCGGCGCTGATCTCACATGGTGAAGCACATCGTCGACCTGAGGCAAAAAATGGGTGGTCAATTCCTATTGAATCTTTGCAAACAATGGCAAAACATGCTGAAATCTCTACTTTCAATCCACTTTTCCATGTTTTTTCCTATGCATCCAAGTCTTTTGTCAAGCTCAAACTGGAGTCTTGCTGGTGAAATATGGTAACATGTCTATGCTTGATGGTGAAAAGACACATCCTCCCTGATTATCGATTGTCAAACTCGAGTTTTGGTGGTAAGAATTGGTTAGATATCCATTCTTCAAGGATCTTTAATATTTATAAGATATACCCTCTGGTTATTTAACATAGCCATGGAAAATCCCCTATACATGGAGGTGTTAATGGGAAAATCATGCAAAATTAGCCAGCTATTCCATGGCTATGGTAAATAACCAGAGGGTAGAACATCCCATTCTTCCGGGGACCATTCCCCTTTTTAAAGCCACCTGTCTGCCTCAGGCGTCGGCCGTTGCAAGGGTGGGACCTGCAGGGTCGCACCGCCATCCGGTTGCACGTCCAGGGTGGCTCCGCGTTGCCTCGGGTGATGGGATGGGCACGTAGAGCAGTTCATTTGAAAGGAGAGAAACTTGAATAGTAATAATAACAATAATAATCATCATCATAATCGACTATCCCATTAATCAACTATCCCATTCACCAATGGTGTACCCCTAAACCCAATGCTTTTGCTGATCATTATCCCTCTTAATTTGGCTATTTCATTGGGGATATACCCTATTTTCAGACACAGCCATTTGAATCTTGGGCTGCCCCAATAAACTATCCCATTCACCAAGCACTTGGGGGTGATTTCGACATATTTTACATGATCGCACATGAAACCAACCAGCTTGCGATGTAACAGGGCTCCAACAATATGATATGGGTTTGAACAGAAACAGGGTGGACCCCAAACATGCAATTTTGGATGGTCAACAAAAGTGAAAATATGTGAACATAGTATAACATAGTGATAAAATGTGATAAGCCATTGTATCCAGTTTGTGCCAGTACACTTGTTGGCGGTCCTCACCCAATTAAAGCAATGCCTGTAAATTGGCAAATGTGGCTGCGTCCCAAATTACTGTAGTCCTATGAGGTTGTTTTGGTCCAGTACTTGAGGGTGCAGCCCAGTTTGGAAGCCGTTGATTTTTTTTTTGCATATTGTAAAAAAACATACGTTTACATGGAATATCCCCAGTTGATATAGGCCATGAATTGTGTGTGAGTTACAATCCAGGTGATAATTGGCATGCACATCCAAGTAGTTGTCGCATGAACTGTATGCTGGAAGTGACTCCTGCAAATCACTTGTCCGCACAATCACCTGATTTTCGAAGCACAGTATCTGCAGTTGTGAAGACTTCAAATGGACGCAGTAGGCCAAAGAGACTCATGCGAAATTCAGAACTGGAATCCACAAAAGTGGAATCTGCGTTTTTGTTGGATAAACTATGATAAACCCATATAACGACTAGTTTTGCTCCTTGAATCACAACGGCTGTTGCAGAAAACAGGATGAAAACAGGACCCAACTCGGCCTGGGGATGATCCAACAACAAAAACGCATGGGCCGGCGCATGTCTCGCAAGTGATCAGAAATGAAGTGCCATTAAGAAAAAAAAGCGACTTGAATTTGGTCTTTGACATGGGAAAAAAAAGTTAGTATTATTTAGTATCATTCTAAACCATATTCAATTTAGAATCATTTAGTATCATTCTAAACCATTCTAAACCATTCAAAATCCCAGATTGAACAAGCTCAAAATTGGGGATTTTGCCAAATGTCGAGCCAAGCTCGTTATCCATAGTCATCCCATCTGAGCCCAGTTGCTCGAGCTCCTTCATGGCACAAAAATACCTCAGTCACAGAGTTGGGACGAACTGTGCTGGAGATATATTCTTAGATGGGCCAGGGGATTGGCGAGTTGGTTAATAAATGGGTTGTTATACACAAACTATTCCTTCTTGTAATCCATCTACTAACAAATTCACTTACTCCATGGCCTATCTAAGTGGATGTGAGGAACACAAAAGAATTTACAACTCAAACCATGGCCAATATTATTAGATATCAGAATCAGGGCGGTTCTTGAAATGGGGTACCCCAGTGTCAGTTAAAATTCGCAATGCTTGCAAACTGTGACAACCAATGGTTGAGGGGAACCCTAAAACTGAAAAATCCCATATGGCATGGAAAAACATGACTGGGTATGTTCAGAAAGTCTTCCCATGTTACAACACATTTGCCATCTACCCAACCAAGGTTTACCTAGAAAAAAAAACATGATGTAAGGGTACACGCACACAAAAACAATCGAAACCCATCGATACCTCACCACCGGAATGGTTCAGTACTGAGGGTCCGTTTAGGACACCAACATCTCTGGGTTCATGTGCCGTGTCACACGTGCCGTGGTACATGGGATACGAGGTCACCAACTCCAATGGTTTCAAGAATCATGCCTCCCCCCCGAAAAAAGACAGCAAATCTGGGGTTTAACTCACCTTACCCATTAAAACCTCCATTTATAGGGGATTTGCAATTGCCACGTTTGATTACCGGAGGGTAGTCTTGGAGAAAACTGTTCAAACCATATTTTTTTGCTAACGATTTCATTGCTGTTTTACTGGCAAATTCCTCCACGTTAGCTGTACCCAACTCATATGGTTGCTGGTTTCATTGTTGATATCCTGATCTCCCACTGTATACCACATGATATCGACACTGTATTCATCATATTATACGTATATATATATATATATAAATAATAATATGTATATATATACCGTATCCGCATGTTGCCTCATCGTTATTCATGGGATTGCATGGCATAAATGAATTGATGGCTTAACATCCATTTTCAGTGGTCTCATCACAATCCAACTGTTGGTTGAACCACGATTTTTGTTGGTCAAACCGCCATTTTTTCCATGATTGCACCTGAGTTGATGCTGCTGGTAATCCAACTGTTGAACAATTTCCGGCAAACGAGACCCGCCGGAAAACACATCTCGACAAGTTACAAATCGTTATTGCCACCCCCACGCCTCTCATGCGAAGTCAAGGAATGGATCAGATCTTACTCTACTTGGTTGGGCCATGGGATTGCCTAATTGGTTGATAAGTGGGTTGTTATCCGTGAAATGTCCCTAAGTTCCGAAACAAACCATTTACTAACTAGATCACTCACTCCATGACCAATCCAAGAAAGTCAGTGGATCCACAGACCTCAATCTATGTCCATAGACTTTGTCAGATATGCCATTGATTCAACATGATTCAACCATCAGAAATACAGATTTAACAACCAAACAAGGGAACATAGTAGGTACATGTAGGTACGATATACGAAAATATACCTGCATTAAATGGGTTCAAACTCAGATTTGCCTAGACACCCCTGAGCTGTTGTTCATTATTGATCAACCAGGATTTGCTAATCCCGGGTAGCTCCATTCACGTGGTAACTCCAATTTCGGGAACCATCCCATGAGCCGACATTGGGGTGGAATTTTACATCATCCCAAATAGAGGTATTCCCAATTTCATCAACCAGTGAGGATGACTATGGATGATTATGGATGATTATGGATCATTTACTAACCCTAAAATCCCAATTTTATTAAAGTGAGTTACCCTCTGGTAAACTAACATAGCTATTGAAAATGGCCATAGAAATAGTGGATTTTCCCATTAAAGATAAGGTGACTTTCCATAGTTATGTAACAGTTTACCGGAGAGTATTCCCAATTTCATCAACCTCTGTTGAGGATGATTTATTACTGGGTTTACCTCATTACCACTTTTCCATGGCTACTTATCTGAGATCTGAGGAACGGAAACATCATCTTTGATGAGGAGATCACTACGTCGAGTTCAACGGACACTTTCCCACCAAATGAAGTCAAGGTTTCAAGGGGTATCAAACAATCTGCCACACAAATGTTGCCTGAAATTACATGATCAGTGCAGTGAATATACTTAGATTTTGTAAAATCATACTATATACATGCATATACATCAGGAGGAACAAAATTTATGCTTCTTGAAGGCTTTACACAACATCCATCTCGGCCCACCGCGGATCACATTTCCAAGTCCATTTTGTGTGGCAGGTGTGGGACGGTCAATTTA
>BGPT01002632.1:2932-15813 GCA_003297045.1 Symbiodinium sp. clade C Y103
ATGTGTGTAAGAGGGTCTGTGTGTGAAAGGGTCTGTGTGTAAAGGTGCTTCTGTGTAAAAGCGTCTGTGTGTAAAAGCGTTTGTGTATATATAAATGGGGCTGTATGTAAAAAACGTTTCTGTGCAAAAGATTGCAAAAGCGTCTGTGACGTCTTTTTTTCTCTCTGCATATTTTCCCATCTTTACATCATCATATCTTCACATCTCTCCATATTCACATCTTCACCTTATCACGTCATCACATCTTCAAATGATCACATCTTCATCTCTTCACATCACACATCTTCATATCTTCACATCCTCACTCACATCTTCACATACTCATCAATCTCTTTCCATTTGCGTCTTATACATTCACATCTTCTTTCTTTGAGACATCTTCATATATNTCATATATTCCTGACTTTCTATCTTTCATGTTATACGATCTTCACAGTTACATATCTCACTATACTTCTCTTCGCTCTCGGGCCATCCGTCGTCTAGTTTTCAAGGCATTAGAATACACATGAATATACCAGGACTAGCCAGAAATACACGAATAATTTAGAATATGGATACTGATCTTATGATACTGTCACAGCAGCATCATCGATGATCATGGGCTCTGCATGGCTCCGCCTTCATTGCATTGACCTGGTCTCGGAGGCTGTTGATCCTCGTTTGCAAATACCTCCGCGCCGCATGGGATGATCGCTGATGGGATCACACATACCAAGATGCATGGTGCAAGTGAAAAAGATTGTACATTGATATACATACTGTATACATACTGTGCATTGTCAATTCAGGTAACTAGCCAAAAATGCACAAATCGAATGACATTTTATTTCAATTATTTACACCTTTGTAAAGCTATATATCAATATTGCATAGTTTCTCTCACCTTCAGGCCTTCAGTTAGAGCGGTAGAGCTAACATGCCGGCTGCACGCGTAGACCTCGCAAGCATCTACCTCCTCTGGCGTGTAGGGTGGGACCAATGCATCAGATAGCGCCACACCTGGGGCATCGAGGCTTCTGATGACCGCAGTGACAGTGACCCATGCCACATGTGAACTCTTCGAGAACGGGCAAAGCTATTGAGCCAACAGAGAAAAATCAAAGGTGCTAAAAAGATGCAGAATACGACTATATCCGACTATCCAATACTTATGCCTCGAACACCTCCACGCTTTGCTTGAATGGAATTGTTACAAGCTGTAAGTTGGCATCCCACAAGATCCCACAACATCCCGAATCTATAGACCGCTAAGTTTAGAAGTTATTATTCTGTTTTATTCTGTTTTCTAATGTATTTTTGGGGCTTTCAAGAAAGAACAACAGCTATGCAGGAAGAAGCTACAAACCATGGACACAGCATCGTAATATAAGAGATGACACAAAGGAACGTGACCTGGAGCGCGGCATTGGACGTGCGTAGACGAGATGTAGCCTCGGCCATGGATGGCCATGGGCACCGAAAAGTCTTCCTGCTGTTCAAAATTGAAGTATTCAAAGTGATTTCCAAATTGGTGCAAAATCATGAAAATTGGCAAATCCAAAAAACGATGCCCAACAATTTTGGCTGAAGTCTTTAGTGGATGACAGAACGCTGAGCTAAGGGCTGTAAAGAGGCACACGTTCTGGCTGCACCATTGAAGCTGACCTGGCACTAAGCTGCAGAAGATTGGACGAGTGGAGGGATAGTGGCGGCTTGAAGAGTCGGAAGAGGCTTGGAAGGTTGACATCTATTGTCTACGCTGTTTTGCTATGACTTGCTAAAATGGCATGATATGACATCATATGACATGATTGACACGATAGGACCACCAATGACGGCCAATGACCGCCAATAGCTACAAGAAGCAAGCGTTACTTCTTGTGTGTCCTTTTCTATCCTTTTGGCATCCAGCTTTTGGAGAGCAAATCGCCGGGTTCACTGGAAAATGCACTCGTCAGTGTCCCGGAAGTTTAGACCATAGATGTTGATAGGTCGTCTGGTGTCTGTGCCTTCCAGTCCAACGGCTCCAAAGACTCCATTAACACAACACTGACTTTTCAAACGTGATGCAAATTCAAATGATTCTACCACTGATGCAAAGCACATGATTTCGCCTGATTAATGATCCTTTCTTGAGTGTCTGGAATATTGAAGTAGAATTGACCCTACCTTGCGGCTCACCAACGCTGATGGCTGGTGGGGAGACACTGGTCACACTGGGAGAATCCACCAGCCTGGCTCCGACAAGGATAGAGCAGCAGCTATAAGAAACCAACATTCAGAACAGTATTTAACATTATATAACAGTTGTTAACAGACCAAAGATATGGATTTGTTGATGTGATCAAGATTGAATTGTTGAATCCTTTTTTGGTATTTTCTGGAGGACAGCGTCACTTCCACTGACTTCCGCAGTCAATGGGAGGACAGGCTGCAACGTGGGTGTGTGGCGGCAGGCTTGCCAAGGAAACGCTTTTTCTGACCACTTTGGAAAGACATGCAATGAATACGTTCAAGAGATTGGTGCGAAATAGGGACAGTGTCTGAGAGTCAGTGAATGTGCACAGGCATTCGATCCTGGAAAGCTTTTTCTTGAAGTGCAGTGGTTCGGTTCAGGTGTGATAACAAGTCGCCAACCCACGCGCCTCAAGATAAAGCCAGTGTTTTTGGCAGGGGCACCACCGAAGGTCACCCAAATAGAGGCATTCATAGCAGTTGATGAGGTGGGCGAACCTTGAACAGAGATTGTCTTTGCAAGGTGCTACGCAAAAGACACTATGCGCATCAATGTATATCATTTTATATACGTATGCATACATACCGTGTATATATCTATAAATATGTCAATTAAGACAAATTTATGCGTATATCTATATAACTACATGTATCAATTAAGATCAAGTGAAAGCACTGGTTGGCAAATGTTGAAAAGGATCTCCATGTAGCAGCAGCTTCCTGACCACTGCAGTGCCACTGCTGGCTGTTGGCATTGTCCCCGGTGACTAGCAGCACACCGGATTCAGAAATTCCGTACGACGAAAAAATCATTTCATCTTGGTTCAGAAACCATCAGCAATGGATTTACATGAACCCTTGATCAAATATGGAGAGTTGGGTTCAGGTGCATAAAACTACTAGTTGCTGGTGGGTTTCTGGCTTGTCCTCGAGTCTGGTTGTGCTTGGGATCAAACGAAAGCGCAGGGCTGTGCTGTTGACTCTCAATGCCTGCAGAGATGAGTTGTCTTACACGACTTCGACTGCCCGAATCTCGGCCATCCATCTGCGAATACTTCCAAATGGAAGTGAGATATAGTGAATCATCTGTAGAATTCTTCCATCATCTCTCATCTTCTTTTGATTGCACTACTAGTACATCTTTAAAATTGCAGAATGATGTCTTGCCGAATGTCAACTTGTGTGCCTACTATGCACAGGTTCAGTGTTCCTGACTAAATCGATCTCACCCCAGTGTTGAGCAATGAGATTGAACAAATATGAGCAATTGGAATAGCAGTGCCACTCCAAAGATGGACCGGGCTTTGCCTGGCGAAAGAAGCCTGGGGAGATCTCCACCTCAGTCATCCCAAGTGATAATCTGACATTGGATGTCGGGAAGTTCAACACAGAAACGCCTTACAAAGACAGGTCTCCAAGCCTTTTCCGTCAGATTCTAACAAGAAACGCAACAAACATCACAAGAAAGTACAAGTTGAAGAGGCCACATTGGTCTTGTATTGCATATCTGTTCTTCATCTTCAGCAATGTCGCTTCCTGAGCCGGAGGCCAATATCCTCAATCCAACACCTCGCCTGGCAGGGACTGTGGCTCTCTTTGCTTCTCAAATTGAAGGGAATCTGAGCTTCCAAATTGGCCACATACGCCGGATATCAGCTGTCAGCTATATCAGGTCTATATCAGCTATTTGTTTTGCATCAGACTAGTCAAGATTGTTGTAGTCTTGGAATGGGCGTTCAGCTCAGCGGCGGGAAGCCAATGCCCCGGAGAGTGATCCAACGCGGGGAGTTCACCGCTGCCAAAAGTGGCCTCGCAAAAGAATGGGAGATGTGTGACCCATTGCCACCGACTACAGCTAACGATCCATCATCCATTTATAGATGGTATACCTATAGTATAGCTATACAGAAGGAAATAGTATGTGCACATACATGACTTCACACTGTTTGGTATGATATCATCAAATGAGAGCAAACATTATACAAAATACAAACAGTTCTTAGACTTAGATCACACATGTTGCCTCAACAAGTGAGGTAAGATAAATCTGTGAATGACACAACTTATGTCTAGCTGGGCGTTTCTCACTGAAGCTGTGCTCCCCACGACATGCTGTGGAATTGCGGCTGCTCGAATAGAGTGATTGGCCGCCTTTGTGTTGTCAAGATCAATTTCAATGGCAGAGCCCAAGGCTTTCAGACTTCGGATGTCTAAGCCATGAGCACTTGAGTTATACACAGCATTATACAGCTATTTACAGTAAATACCAGTAAATCATGAAGCCAGTTAAGATGTTTCCTCTTGCCTAAATTCGCTCGCCAGTCTACTATCTATTCGCCGTTCACTACATATCGCAGTACCAATTGGGAGCCGCGCGGTGCCAAAAACCATTGCACGCCATTGGGAGACACCTCCAACTTCAGTCGATGCAAACCTCAGCTGCAAACCTAGGGATGACCGCGTTTTGGATGTTTTGGAACGTAAATATACATAAATGATTGATGAAAGCCACTGCAGCCACAACCATCAACCACCATCCATAGCCTTGCCAGTGGTTGGATATGGTTGGCGCCCACAAACAATATCTGGCAATGATGCAGCAAACTGATTGATCCCATGAAGCACAAGAAAATATAAGAGCCAAACAAAGGATCAGGGAATCAAGTTCCACAAGAATGTTGCAAGCGATGATTTTGGACTGGCAAAGCTTGCGCTGCAATATCGAAACAAACCTGAATCCTTGCTGCTTACATCATATCATTATCACAGGTATGTTTTACTTTTCTTCAATCTTACTTGGAAGATCTTGGAGGCAAACCTTCTTTACAAGTCTGAGTCTAAGTGACTAGCCTTCCACTAAGCTTCCCATGACCGCTCAACTGAATCGGGAGAAACTGGGGCAGCCTACTGGGAAACGGATGACTGGTAGTGAGTGGGCCACACCTTTGCACCCGTGCCGGCAGAGGGAAAGACTTAACGACCAATGATCAATGCCAAAGACTTGCCAAAGTGCAAGACATGGGCGAAAAAGTAAGGTGGCATGAGCCAAGAAGTTGTTCAGGCCGTCCAACAAAACGATACAACACGTGCACTCCAGAAACGGCAGTCTGACCTGCAGTTTCTGACCTGTCTCTGACCTGTTTCAGGAGAATTTCAGCCATTGGGCCTTGCTGTGGTCAAGGAGACCCATGACAAATTCAGAATGTAGGCCCTGCCAGAAGGCCCTGTTGAGGACACCTGAGCTCCGCAGCTCCGCGTCCAAGGAGTGCTGGCCCGACAAGACTCAAGGTGGTGGTTGTGGCAGGACATGTGATAAGATGTGATAAGCGCAGGAGAAACTTATTGATAAATTTTGATAAACTTGTCTTGTCCAGCTGCGGCATCACTATCAACTCGATACAGTCTGAAGTTCTGCCTGCTATCTACAGCTGCTGCATGATGTTGCCAAAAGCACCGCAGGTCACAGGTCCCTTTGTCAGACTACGTCTGAGTGAGCTGCTCTGCACACAGAAGGTGATGACTGCATTGCAATAGCTGCCTCAGCGGTACACTGCAGATCGCAAGACACCGAATGGCCTAATTTACCATCCTTTACCACTATTTGTTAGGGAACACCATTTGTTCCTGGTCCAGATCGAGATGGGAAACGATGCAGTTCAAGCGGAAAGGCCCGTTCAAATTGCAAACAAAGCGGAAAGGCTACAAAAAAGGCAAGAAAGATTGAAAATTATCATAGCTTATGGAAAGTACGTGTTCATCTTAAACTTCAGCTGTCTATGTCAAGAACGGGTTCCCCGGCATCCGGTGGCTCCATTGTCAGGTTCACCTGCACAGGAAGCAAGTGGCTGAGTTCAGAAGCCCGACAAATTCGCTTCACATGACTTTCAGCGGCAGAACTGGAAATAACTCTGTGAATTGCGCAACTAGCCTGAAAGTCACCGTCCAGAACAGCCTCAGGTGCTCTGTTGTTACATGTAAACATCAGAAACTGCATGCGCTGCCAACAGGGCAGTTATGTGCCAGTGTGCTGATTACCAACAATCAAAAAGAAATCTGAAGTGCACTGCAAAGCTCTTCTGGTCCTCAAAATAATTCCGTGCCAGTAGCCACGTAGTGGCACTAGCAGCACGCAAATTATTCCTGTCTTAGGACGCCACCACCATAGTGCCGTCTATCTCTGAGATTCTTCTGGCATAGCGAGCCCTTGGATGCAAATGAAAGTATGAGAAAGGATGGAGATTTCACACGTCTAAAATGTTTCTTCTACTGAGTCGAACTGTCAGGTTTTCTCATCGAGTCCTCTAAGATCTTCTAAGTAGTCTATCTAACTGGGCTTCAAGAATAATCGCTGGGGTTGGCACAAGCCATCGACCGTCTCCGTGACCAAATTCACGGCCTGAGAGAGGATGTTTGACACTCCTTTGTGAAAGTCCATATAGACTAAATCAACGAAGATGTTCCAAAGGTCCAGACCTTTCCGTGTTCTGCAATAAGTGGCTTAGTGGCTTAGCAGTTTTTGCATGTGTTATGTTATATAAATACAAGCCAGACACGTAACGATACACAGATATACACCGCATTACACAGCCACAAAACACATCGGCGACGTCCCAGGTCGCCCGGACAGCTGCAGCTGGATTCACGGCCACCACACGCAGTTGTGGCAGAAATTGGATCCTGCAGGATTCGGCTCTGCCTTCGGCCGAATGAAACGAGAATCCACCGGGGAAGAAAGAAAACATCACATCTATCACTTATCACATCTATCAGAATCTATCACTTGTGCAACCCGAAGCTCTGTCCTGCTTCCAATGGTCAACCAGTCGGCTGCATGGGATGCAGGGCCTCGCAGTTCAAAATGTGCGAATGCACAGGTCAAAAGAAAATGAGTCAAAGAACTCAAAACCACTGTGACTTTTTGATGTCTTTCGCGCTATCTTCAATCACGTGTTTATCTTTTTCAGGTGATCATGGCACCTGCAATGGTCCTGTTGTGCTGTTGCTCTTCCACGCCCAGAACCACCGATCCGAAAAGAGTTTGTTAGTTGTTCAGTTGGCTCAACGCCAGCACTGTCTCAGAATCGTTTGACATCATCCAGGTGAAAGTTTGCAGCACCGCCACGGCAAATAATGAAGCAACATGAATCAACAGCGTCTGGGAATCTGGATCTGCTGTCCCCGACGCACTTGCAGCTGCTGTAGCCCAACAGGTGTAAGGAACTCAGCCAATGAAGTCAGCATTTCAAAAGATTTCAAAAGTAAGCAAATCAACCAACAGACCGTGTACATCTGTGTACAATGTAAAACAGAATGCAGGCTCTGGTGCAGTCCCTCATCCTGAAGCTGGGTTAAGGACCAACCCTGTGCACCCCTATAGATCCTTGCTTGAAATGGCTGTGAACAAATCCGTGCATTTGCGACTGAGGCAGATGCCGGATAGGTGGCGGCTGGAAGATATTTGTCTCGCCTCTATCATAGCAAGTGTCTGCTGCAACAGACCTAAAGCTACTGCTGGAAAAGCGGATGCGAAGGGCCCTCCCTTGGCCATCATGTGTCTCTGTTGAATCCATATTGTGTCGCTCAGAAATTGCAGTATTCTGCACCTTCATTGCACCTTCATTGCACCTTCTATTATTATAATTGGCACAGCTTGGATTTCCATCAGGCTTGGTGTTTGTGCTTGAGCGAGGTAAAACCACTGGCGTCCCTGTCGTCCCTGCCTCAGGAAGTTAAGATCGCTGGGCAAATCGCAGCTGGCCTCATCCTTGGACAAACGCCTGCGAAGCTGAGATAGCTGAGCGATTCGAACACATGCAAGTGTCAAACAGCAAGTGATATGAAAATGTTGTGAAGATTTTATGAAGATGTTATGCACTAAAATCCTCGGAGCAATGGAAAACACGGTCTTGCATAAGGAGCCCGTGCATTTTTCCAGGCTACCTTCGTTCTGTCCAGAAATGATGCCAAGATCTGCCTGCCGGGCACAACCTCCGAGACGAACTTGTCAGATAGCCTTGGTACTTTCACCGTCACAAAAATCGTTTGCACTCTATATGCCGCAAAGCCGTAGTTCAATACCATGACACTGCTGAGTTTCCACTTCAAATGTCTAACTCATTTAAGAAACAATTGTTTCTCTCTTGACACATCTGTCATTTTCCTCAACAACTATGCCCTGGTGCGTAATCTCCACTTAGCCCAATTTATAGTCCTTGTTAGCTGCAGAACGAATAAAGCCTGATTTCTTTGTCCCAAGATACTACCAGTAGTTACTAAGTACGAGATACTACAACTAGTTGCTTTGCACATCTTTGCACCTTTGAGGCCATATGCTGACATTATCCTGACATGAAGAAAGTTGGAAAACCCTCTGGGACACCCGGCAGTCGACATTCGAGTTGTGGAAGCGGCGGTGGTGTCTCCTGGCAGCTGCAAAACGTCGATCCCCTGCCTTCGCATACCTGGGATGCCTGTTGGCCCAGGCTTATTCAATGACTTGATGTTTATACATGTTCGATCATTTCCTTATTTGGAAAGTGATCAGTCAGAGCTAAAGCAACCAGAAGAATAAGACTGGCATATAGAAACGAGGAAAGGCTGAGAAGCATCGGTTTCCGGTCTTGGTATCTTCAGGTCATTGCACGTGTGGCTGTTGTAGAGGAGGGTTCCCAAGAACTTCAAAAATGCCGTCTGCATCCGTCCGCTGTCTAACAAAGAACTGCGTTGATCTAGAACAAGCTCAAATCAACTGTTGCATGTGTACGTATTATGTGATTGTTTTATATTGTGCATATTGGGTATCGTATAGTATGAATTCATATAGCATATCATCGTGCAAGTGTATTCTTGTATACATGTCCGTCAACTGCATCGCTGACCCCGTGCAGGCCTTGCTGGCTTTCTCGCCAAGCTGCCACAGAAACACCTTGCACAGCTTTCAATGCTGCATGGCACAGGATCCGCTTTTCCAGCAAACTTCCTGAGTTCCTTCTCAAAAGATTGGCCCGGAAAATGGTTCCACAGGCATAAGTGCAGCATTTTCTAGAAACTTTGAGCTGCGTGAAAAAAATGACTTGCATGGTCACTGGCTGGAAAGTTAAAGTCTTCAGAATTGATGCATGCGGAATCTGGTAAGGTAAATCGGACGCCGCCAAACCTACGCACCAACATGTCAACATGTCCTAACAAAGCGCTTAGGGACAATCTCAGTTGATACCGGATACCGGATGCTGTCGATACCGCTGGTGCCTCCTGTCCATCAAGCACCAACAACTCCTGCTGACTTGGCCTCAGCATGTCCGTGCTGCATGTCCATGCTGAGATATGCTGACAGTTGTTTGCAGGGGTCTGCAGTTGTCGTTTTATCAAGAGAGAGTCAAGCCGTTGTAAGAGTCATTCTGGAAAATGAAGTCTTGTAGATTGTATAACTCAGTATTATACAACTAGAACAGACTGATGCAACTTACAATCAGGAGAAACACAATGTGAAAGATCTGGGTGTGTGTGTGTGTGCATCGTGCAAAAACCTTGCAACGGCTCGCCCAGCACCAGCTGATTGTCAGGTCCAGACATTCCCAGTACCTGGGTTGAGTTGCCTCAGCTTCAAGGCCTTTGTTGTCTTCACATTGCATTAACATCAATTAATGGATTGTCTGCTGTGTGTAGTATTCACAAATGCTTCCTGATTCTTCATGATGCTTCACCATTGAGCTTGACACCAGACACTGAAGCAACCTCAGTTTGCACAGAAGCGATCCAGGGAACCACCATAGACAATGTACATCGAAACAGCATCCGTTTCGTTTTGAAGAAGAAGAAGAAGAAGAAGAAGAAGTATTTGAAGCGTTTTTGCAAAACAATGTTGTGGAAACTTGCAAGCGCCTGTCCAAGCTGTCCTGTGGCTTTTGGATACTTCAAAAGGAAACATACTTCAGTCTTGTCACATGTTGTAGCTGATGGTACAGGCCCTTTTCTTTGATCCTGGGTTCTCTTGCAGCATACACAAGCCGCCCTGTGCTTTGATCCACGATGCGAATCGTTCCATCAGACCCGCCTCAGCAAACAAGTATGAGATACAGTACAGTATGTATTTGTCTGAAAATGGAGGAAAATGGTGTAATTACCCTCAATGCTGTATCATCATTGTTCTTATAAAATGGCAATTTGACGCAATTTGAGGGCATTCCCCATCTTCAGACAAACCTGTACCAGTGTCAAAGATGGTGTAACCTGGCAAATTCGTAGGGGCAAACATCCCATCCAGCAGAACATTTCGGCGCACGTCTTTCAACAAGATTCACCACTGGTGTTGGATGGAAGCACATGGAGAAAATTGGCACAATTAACTATGCACAATGAACTATATGAGTGCTAGATTGCCCAAGAGTTCTCTTATCATGTAATCTCGCTAATGAAAAGCCATTGTGAAACAAGCACCCTGACTGCAGAAGAACCAATCTTGACCCAGGCCAGCTTCAACTACCTGGCAGCGAAATCAATGCTTAGGTCCAAAAACCCACATCTGGCCACACTTACCCAAAATCTCAAAGAAAATCTCCAGGAATCGAGCGGATGGATGTCTAGTTGTGAGATGTTTCTACTCGACAGTGCGGTGTTCTCACTCTCGGATACGAAGCTCCGTAGTAAAAGAATTTGAAGGAGGCACCATTTGGAGGATGACAGCAC
Source organism: Symbiodinium sp. clade C Y103 (assembly GCA_003297045.1). NCBI lineage: Eukaryota > Dinophyceae > Suessiales > Symbiodiniaceae > Cladocopium > Cladocopium sp. clade C. Next base: position 13,835 of record BGPT01002632.1, read on the forward strand.
ATGAGGAGTATCTGTTAGGTACAAATATAGTTTTGATGTCAGGACAGCATGTTAGAACGAAACCTCGCATTCCACTCTGGGAGCACGCCTTTGATCCACAATTCCAGTATGGCCGTGAAAGCGTAAAATTGGAACCTGCATACAATGCGGTCAAACAGACAACAGAATAGACTGGACATGCTGCTGATGCATGAGCCAAAAAAATGATGTATATAGGAATCTTGCATTGTTTGGAGAGCTGGATAGCAGATGCATGAAATTCAAAGTCCAACTGCACTGAGTCATATTGAAAGAAACATGTTCCTGACGTTCTCCGACGTGCTCTGCACAGCTGCTGCGAGACTTCTCCACCTTCCGTCATCATCCAAACCGCAGGATCTGCAGAGGTGTCGAGAGGCCTCATGCAGCATGTAACGAAGTGAACCGGTACCATAGCCAGACCCAAAGACAACCAGGGCGAGAAAAAGGAAGCATTACTTATGAACATCACCATCATAATAAAAAAGAGAAAAGAGCGGATCTAAAATTGCTTAGTCTAATAGGAAATCTTATTATGTATATATACGTATATATATATATTACGACTTACTTGTATGTATACATGTATATATTCTAAAATGTTCTTAAGACAAACTTCTGGCACGCGAATGAAGAAATAGCTCACTTGAGGTTGTATGAAAACGGGGCTTTAATGCAATCACACATTCAAACCTTATCGTTTTTTCTTCCTTATCGTTTTGCCGGGAATTGGTTACCGAGGAATCAAACCTTATTGTTTCCCATGAAAAACAACATGCTGCAACTTTACTTTGCTTGGTGGAGCCTTAAACCCATTTCCCAAGAGTTTGAATTATCACAGATTCGGATGCACCGTGACGTTCCGCAGTTCTTGTGTCAGGAATGGATATTCGCACCTGCTGCCATCCTTGGATGCGGTCCTTTTCTTAGGCTCCCTCCCCGGAAGTAAAAGCGAATTCTTAGTTGCACAAGCCCACCCTGCCATTGGGATTTGGTTTTAATTTCTTTCCCTTTTTTATGTCGCATATCGTGGCTGCTTGGCCAGTGGCAAACCGCTTGCGGGAGCCGAAGGTGAGTTTGAAGGCTGACGCGCGGCCTTGGTACGTTGAACAGCGCTTTACTCATGCTGGGCCAAAACAGTTACTTCCCCGGTGCCAGGGCACGAGAGGAGGCTGCAAGCAAGGCAGTGGAAAACGATTTTCGGGAGCTGGAAATCATTTTTCGAAGGCCGACACCTTGATAATGAACCTGAGCTGCGAGACAAGCGAAAATGATTTTGGATGCCCGAAAATCATTTTATGGGATCGGTCCGCGCGTGGAAATTTATTTTGGCTACGGCTTCTTTGGAGAATGGAGAAAGGCAAGACTTGGATGTGTGTGGGCGGAGCAGGGTTTGAACCTGTAGCCATTTCTTGCAGAGCTGTCGACTTCGAATGCCGACGCCTTAGCCAGGAGGCTAGGGCCCCAGCTGACCAAGGGTTGGCGTTCAGACCAATGTTTTCAAGTTGGAACAGGGAAGATCCACGGCAGCCAAGTTAACAGGGCTTTTGAAGGCAGCAAGTAATAGCTGTTAGAGCCTTCCAAGTGATCATTCAAGAAATGTCAGTAAGAAGCCAGCGCTCGCTTTCAGTTTTTAGCCCTTCAGTTTGAAAGCTGCTGCGTTTAAGGCAACCTACCCGGTACGGTCATNTCGCTTTCAGTTTTTAGCCCTTCAGTTTGAAAGCTGCTGCGTTTAAGGCAACCTACCCGGTACGGTCATGAGGTGCAGGGTCCTACTTCCCTACGAATAGGGTCCGTTATGAGAATTCATGACGACACCGTTTTCGTTTGGTGAAAAACAGTTGTTTCACTAAGTTTGTGCTAATACGAACTGACATTCAAAGAGCCCGCGGCCAGAGAGATTCATTGAATATGGGCATGATGGTTCCATATCTTTCCCATCATTGATTTGACTTGAAAAC
>BGPT01002632.1:17093-34121 GCA_003297045.1 Symbiodinium sp. clade C Y103
CCCAGATTGTCCCAGTCAATTTTCAGCCCGGATCATCGTTTGTTCAAGCCACGAAGCAAGTAAATCAGGCCATATGTTGGGCATATATGTGAACCTTATCGTTTTTTTTTCTTCCTTATCGTTTTGCGTGGAAATCGAACTAAAGGACGTACCAATACTAAATGCCAATACCCCCCCTTTTTACACAACCTCANTTATCGTTTTTTTTTCTTCCTTATCGTTTTGCGTGGAAATCGAACTAAAGGACGTACCAATACTAAATGCCAATACCCCCCCTTTTTACACAACCTCACTTGCTAACCCACATAACCTGCCAGAGCACGACACAACACCACATTAGAGAAGCTCACTATGCAAGTGTCACTGTATTCAAACTCACTGATTCCGTAGAATCACTCACAAGCATACTAAGTCTTGGCAGGTACTTCACTCAGTCACTCATTAGGGGAGCATACGGTACAAATATGATCTCTTCATCAAGGGGCCTAATGCATCCCAATGCTAGTTTATCCCAGGTGCCGTGTCTCGCAAAGACAAGAAGCTTGGAAATTTGGCCTATTTAGAATTTATAGTAGCCTATGTCAATATATAATATCATAGATTATTCTAGTATGTAAAGGCAACGCGTTTCTTGAGGTCAAGCGTTCTTCGTGCACAACAATGAAGGTCAATTTTTTGGCCAGTGTGGGTATCCTCAGGCGACCCTTCGGCAATGATCCAAAGAGTCCACACACAGTCTGGGATGCAGCTCGCTTTGGGCTGATTTGGGCTGCACCAGAGATATCGCTTGTCAATCGCCTACTTTGTCAATCCAGCATGAATCAGTCAAAATTAGATTTGCATTTTTGGAACGCTGCAAAAAAAAAAGATCATCTACTAAGTTTCGCAATCATTGACCTTTCCCCAATCATTCTCTGTCTCTCACCCGAAGATTGAAGAACTTTGAACACGCACTCAACTTAATTCAATCTAATTCAATCTAATTCAAGTCAATTCCAATCAATTCAAGTCGATGCTATTCAATTCAAATGAATTCAGTTCAAATCGATTCAAATCAATATCAGTCAATCAATCAACCAAACAAACAGCCAGCCAATCAAACAATCAGTGGTCGACAATTCAGTCAATCAGCAAATCATTTCAGTTGTATATCTTTGGAAACTTGCCGATTTTCTGCTGCTGCATGCCTCTGCTATGAAAATTGTAAAATGAACGCTTCCAATGTGTCATTGGTGGGTAGCTTTGAAAAAAATATCGGGGAATGCAGTCCACAACTTGCTCGTGGTGTCGGCACAAGTTGGATCTCCCTTATGAACACTTCTCTTGAATTTGTTCCCATCTCAGCTACCAACTCAAGAGTCAGTCGTGGGATTCCATCACTTGTCTCCGAAGCATTCGTCAAGACCTGCACAGGAGAGAAACGGAAAGAGTAGAGTACAAGTATCTAAAATGGACAAGATTGGCACTCTGTGGATCCTCTTGCGTTGCGATGCAAATCACACGTTGAAACCTGTCCATGTTAAGTGGTTAAATTTAGACTCTGTGGATGTCCAAATTGCCAAAGGTACCAAACGCGTGTGAATGACTTTGACGTGCGCTTCAAAGGTTCACAATGCATAGGAATTGCTGAGCAGAATGCACTTCATTTTGTAGTGTTTTGTCATCTTCTGTTCTCACAGAATATATATAAGCAAGAGACAGTTCATGAGAATACAGCCTTGTCCTACTGGTATGGATCGAGTTTTTCTCAGCTTCAAATCTTGCAACCTACAAACCTGTAGGCAGACATCACAGAAGACCTGTTTTCTCCACCAAGGCAATCAGCTACAGTTTGTGCCACTCGAGAGGGCAGTGCATATTGAACACCTTTCCCTCCGAAGCATGCATTGGCATAGAGCGCGAAAATTTTCGAGAATGGCGCATAGAGCTATGATGAGTTCAAATTAATTCAAGCATTCACAAGCAGATTCTGTTGCAAAGAGGACTATAATCAAAATATACAATAAAATACCATGAATAGTCGTCTGATATCCTCAATTTAGTAGCAGTTTCAATCAATTGTCATGAACGGCCCACCATCGTGATAGATCCACCTGGCCGGGACAGGTTTATGGCCGTGCCCGAGGTTCTCCAAAAGTAAACTTTGCGGAGAAGTTGGCGCTGTATTTTTCACCAACTTTCTGTCCTTGAAATCTGCATCTAAAGCGGATTGAAAGCATGAGATATTGGGTAGCAATCGATTTGGTTGCTGGCCATGGGCAGCCTGGTATACTTCTTGATTTCTTCACAACATTGCCAAAAAGGGATGTTTCTACTTCTACTGCCAGAAATCTCTTGATTGTAGTCTGGATTAAACAAACAGGCTGGACATTGAGCTGCAATCAACCCGCACAAAATGCGAAACAGTGTCGTTCCCGAAATCAGAAACGAACTAGTGACCTTGCGGGTCGGGCTGGGATCTCTCTCTGCAAGGTGACACGAAATGATTCCCCTGTCTGAAATCATGTCAAAGTTCAAAAGACGAACAATCTGTCTTTGAAAAGTTACAATGAAGACCCGGAAGTGTCCTCCAATCATAGAACTCGTAGCACCAGCCGAGTGCTAAAAAAATTGACAAAGTTATCTATAAGATTCTGTAATATGATCATAATATTATATAATACCTAAAAATGCGGCGACAACTAATCAAAACCAAAATGGATAGGTCCGCTTAAGAATAGAAGCTGGTCGCAGGCCATAGGTCACATGTCAAGCTGGTAGCACAGTCCGTAAAAATATCAAAACATGTCAAAACCCTATGCGCAAAAATTCACGTGGTGAGCATGAAAGGCCTGTCTCAAAAAGCGAAAGACACGCCTTTGACAGAGTAGCATCCACATGGTAGGGTCTGACCAAGCATACTAAGCTCATTTCACCCATCAAGCGTCATCCGCTGACTCGAAAAAAAGCAAAACATTGCAAATTTAAGGGTTTGAATAGTTCCAAGTCGCACATGCCAACAGAAAACAGCAGCATATGTATGCAGAAATTGGGACACATACAGAGACATGGGGTCAGTAGACAATGGTCAACTGCTGAGACTCGGAATGGCCATTTCCCAGATAGGAGTATATCATAGTATATCAGACTTGTCTCTCGATTCATGGGAGTTGGAAACACAAATGCATGTCGCGTATTTCTGGCACTGCGAAATTGAAAATCACCCAGAGGGCTGCGACATGAGAGCCGTTCACCACACTGCCGCCCTCTGCCTAAAAGCTGTCAGATTCGACATAGCGGAAGTCGCTCCGACCTGGGAAAACGTCCAATGGCCAAATGGAACCAACACTCGCGTGGCAAAGCTGTGCCAGGGGGCTCCAAACTTCTTGAACACCAAGAACTTTCTGGTTTTGTTGGAAAGCTGAAACCAAGACACCTGCTAATGTGATGTTTCATAACCTGAGAAGCTTTTAAAATCGATGCCATGGGCCATGAATCGAACGTTTATGAAAGCTTAATATGTGTGCTCCCGCAGCACAAGCTGTTTTCTGCACTAAGATGATCAGTTCAGCTCACGTTTGTGAGTCCAGCAATGAAGTTACAACTCAGCTTTCTGAAGCAAAGCGCAGGTCAAAATGCACCAGGTCTTTTTTTGAGGCTAGTTTCTGTTGTATGAAAGATCTCAAAAATTAATGGGAAGTAGTGATCAAGTTATCTCTGCTAAGTCCTTCTCCTGCTTCCTTGCGGTGGCGCTGAGGGTATGATGAAACCGGCCTACCACGGCCCCCGCGACATGATGAGCTTTCAAAACTACATGCAGCAGGTGGGTGCTTCTGCCAACCAGAACAGTGTCTTTTGGCATCTCTTGGCATCTGGTTTGGACCAGGAATGAGCTACTTGAACCGGTTGCCCTCTGGTGCAGCACACTAGAAAATCTCGACGACGGAAGTTTTAGAGAAAAACAGCAGTTGGACACTTGCATGACATTAACTAACATATTCTATAATATTCTATAATATTCTATAGTTTGTTACTAACATATTCTAACAGTCCAGGCAAAGTCCAGGAGCTCGACGCCACCAAACAGCTGCATGTCAGATTTCCCAATGCAGTCTTCCTAAAACACAAAACTGAAAGGAAAGGAAGTTGCAAGGAGAAAATGCAACAAAGATCAAAGGACAGTCACAAGGTCAAAACTGTTTTTCTCTAGCATAAGCTGTTCCCGCATCTCGTTCCACTGCATATCTTTTGGGTCGACAGCTCCTCAATTGCTTTAAGCTGAGGCAAGAGTGGTCGAAAACTTGCAGGTCCGCCGAGTTTGAAGGCAGATCGCTGACAGACTCACATTCTTACGGTTGTTGCGGGTCGTGCATGACTACGTCAGTACACGTGAAGGGCGTGGAGGTTGCATTGTGCATCCCCCTGCCAGGTTCATTAATTACATAGTCGTTGATGTTCCATGATACCCGTCACAACTGACAATCCTGACTTGCACTGCTTCCTTCTTGCAAACATGCTGCATCTTTCTGGTTTTCATGAAGTCCAGAACAAAGCTTTAAGGGATTGATATGGAACATCAGGACCTCAAGAGCACAGACTTCCTTAGGAATCCATGCTGAATCCATGGCCAGAGATGCCGATCGGTGTCAACCAGATCCGCAGTCCTTCCATGTCTGTCGCTTACTGTCGCTTGGAGGCCTGACACGAATCACAGTCTGGAAGCTTCATGAAGCTTCAAATTTCAGCCGCAGAATTTAGTCAAAGCGGTCACAGCGTGGTGTGCAATGGTCCACATTTCAGCGAAGTTTGAGAATTTCCTAGTGATTCAGAGGGAGCTGCAAAAGCACACTCTTGAAAAAGAAGAAGAAGAAGAAGAAGAAGAAGAAGAAGTGCAACATGTTGTGAGGTTGTCAAAAAAGCTGCACAAAAGCTGCAAGAATCACGATTGTTGATTGTTGTGGAATGAGTTGACAGGACACAAAAACACATCGCGGCACATTCACATTCTTGTGCCTTCGCACTTGCAGGAGTAAACATGACAAAGCTTCTTCGTGGATCTTTGTGCAACGCGAGAAATCTGGACTATCAAAGAAAAGAGCGGTGTCGAATGGAAACAAGATGTACAAGATGCACAAGATGTACAAGATGTACAAGATGTACAGGTCAATCTGTATGAATTGCTGTATCAATCTGAGAATCAATCTGTATCTAAATTTGTGAAATTTGTCACTGTTGTCACCTGCCTTGTGTGCTGCCTGTTGTGATCTTCGAGCAGCCTCCAATGCGCATTCGTCGTTCGGGTCTGTCAGCAGCCTTGGCGCAGGCTTTCAAGTCAGAGGAGCAAACACAATTGAAATCTTGAAACCTGAGGTTAAAGAAAGAACACATCAATTGGTGCATAATTGTCATCAAATTGTCCTCTTATCCCTGAGGTTGAAAGGAATCAACCATGGCATTACTCTCCGGGCTTTGAAACTTTCCTCTTCCACGATCCTTCTGTCGAGCAGCTTTTCAATATTCAAGATATGTCGCTCCAATCGACGAGAGCGGAGCAAGACTTGCCCCACGTCCAAGCTTTTGGCGTTACCCTGGAAAATCTTCACATGAAAAGTGCAAGGAGAAGTCGGATCAGTGCAAGGTTGGTGAAAACCCGTCACCCTGCCCGATGCTTCAAACACCCACATACCTGTAGGATTTCAGATATTTCAAAGAAAGCGCAAAATTATTGCTTCGTGAATCTGCAGAGGGAAAAAAGGATAAGCAAATATAAAATAACATAAACAGGGCACCATCTCTAGGGTGTCCGGTGTGAAAATGGCATCACACGACGAGCTGTGCAAATGTATGGAGCCACACCCAAGTCGAAGCGCCTTGAAACGGGTGACGCCTTCGATAAACTCCTCTACCTGGTGTGAGGTGAAAGGCAAACAAAGCAAATGCAGTAAAGCAAAAAGTGACATTGACCTCACTGAAATTCAACAGTTTTTGCATCCAGCAGAAAATGTCCTGCAAAGTTGAACATACCAACTCAGAATAGCAAACAAAACCGTGCGTTGAAAACGAAGCTAAGATTATTTCCAGAAGATTCTTCCATTTCAAGTGCTAAGCTACAGAGATCTCTCCGTCGCCAGTGTCGTCTAAGAGGTCGAACAAGACTTTCAAGTCCTAAGTCCAGGAACTGACTTCAAATAATCTCAAGAGTTGATTTTCCATCTGTTTAATGAAATTGCCAGCCGAACAAAAGCAGAGCTGTTTGAAGCAGCTCTGGATCACACTCTGTTGGCACAACATGACATGCCACAGTCATTCTTGAGACCATAAAGGTCATGTAGATAAATTTGTGGAAGGTGTTGATTGCAACTGGCATCCGAGTGGCTATGATCAGCTAATTTTTGGAAAGAGGTACAAAGGCAAAACCAGGATTGTTGCCAGCCATGTATTTCAAGACAAGCATCCCCTGCTGCGATTTCCAACTTATCCAGAAGGAATCGGAGCTTTGGATCTTCCAATAACTGCTCGAATTCTGACCAGGACAAAAGTCCGTCGCCTGACCGCAACGTCTTTTGATGGGTAGTCAGGGCTGTCTCGATCTTGTATGCAGAAACACGCCAGAAAGTCTCCAATTCCTTCTTTGGGTTCATATCTTACAAATCCGTGCAACAAATAAATCAAGAACACCGGTCGGCAGCGAATAAGTTGTTACACTCACAATAAACAAATAGGGGGGCAAGCACTAGCGTGTATATCTCTGGGGTACAAGATCAGAAAGAGAACCCACTTCAACATCTTAGAAACTGCGGAGGAGGCACCCACAACAAAAAAAGGTCCCATGAATAGTACTCAAAAATCAGAAGCCATGCAACATCGCCTGATGTGTCGAGTTTTTCGAAGATCTTGGCCACGTTTTTGAAGTACTTCTCTTCTGCCTGAACTGGCTCGCTGTGACGAAGTTGTTTTCTAGCTTGCAACAAATGTGAACGATGCCAATGCGGATTTAGTATATTGATTCGTATACATCTTGCATGATCGTCATCATATCTGTCTATTGTGTCCTTTACTGGAACAGCTGCTTTCCAGCTCTTGCCGATTCTTGTTGTGTATGTTTTTCAATCAATGTCAATCAAACCAATAGATGGGCTTCATACATCTTCACAATCTTCACGCAAGGAACATCGTCCAAGGCCACACACTAGCAGCCAGCTGTTCACTTCGAATCTCAAGGTTGTAATCCAGTTGGGTTGCTCAAATCTCAACAGGAACCACTGACTTGATTCAGTTTGGCACAAAAAGTGTCCATCGAATCATCCACAGAATCCAGTGACCAAGAGACGCTCTGAGCATCTACAACCGTCCATCAATGGAATCAAAGGTCAGCTGAAGTGAAATGATGCAAAGAAATGCTGTGTCTGCGCCTTCTGCTTCTCCAAGAAAAGAACTTCTTCATCGCCTTTCGCAACTTGAAGAGTTTGTTGAACGAAAACTGCGTTCACAACCTGAGAAAGGGAGCAAGTAGGTGCGAAAGTGTGGCAGCTGTGGCAGTTCATTTGTCCCTGTGTGCAAAGTGCAGCTCTTTTTGCACGCAGGCGTCTGTAGTTGACTGTGAGAGACACATCTATCTGATGCTAGTTCTTCTGTAACCACCCATCCCTGGCGGTCAGGTTCTTAGGAACTTATGTGGCCTTGTCGATTTTATAGAGTCTATTGCCAAGCGTTCCACTTGGCCACTAGTCTTCAGCCCTATGCTGAAAGCAAGGCACATTGATCACGGCAAAGCCAATCGCGCAGCGGTAGATCAGGAAGAGGAGCCTGGGAAATCCAAATTGTCTCAGCGCATTTCCAACCAGCCAGACGGTGCAAGCACCTGTCCCTGTCTTACAAGTATGCACTTCTGTTTCATGCTTGAGCTTGTTGATAAGACTCACTGATGTGACTAGTACAGGTCTAATGACCCTCAAGAGAAAATATACCTATCTTCCCAGAAGACACAGGACAAAGAAACTCGGAGAATCTCAGGGACAAAAACGGAACCGAAAAAGGTTGGCCGAGCCATGCACCTAAAATGCAGTGACCGAGCCATTCATCCAAGAGACGAATACCACTCTGTGACATTGTCCGTCAATATCCTGCATGCTGGTGACCAGTTGGCGAAGAAGACCTGACAAGCCATTTCAAGCCATAAGTCTCTTTGAAGCTTCGCTGCAACTCCCTGGTTTGTGACAATGTTCATTTGTCCTTGATATTTGCGCATGAAATCAACAAAATCCTTTAACTCTGAAAACTTGGTACAATGCATGGTACTGCTGTAGTTGATGTATAGTATATAGATATATGGATAGTGTATAATTTGGTGCATTCCTTCCTGCAGTTGGAAGATCTTCGCATCTCTTCCTGCAGGCGCCTCGAAGAGAGTCAACACAGCCACTGAGAAAGTTCCTGAGTCACTGAACAATTTATGTATATATATATATATATGTATCGCAGATACATGTACAAAAATATATATATATATATATTATCAGTATCTTTTGTGTATGTACTCATCGAAGGAAGTTTAGAAGTGAAACTTCCGACAATATGGACAGTTGAAAAGCAGAGGTGAGAAGAGCCAAGATGTGAAGAGCTCAGCCAGGAAGAAAGTAAGAAGATGGAGAAAGTCAGAAGTNGACAATATGGACAGTTGAAAAGCAGAGGTGAGAAGAGCCAAGATGTGAAGAGCTCAGCCAGGAAGAAAGTAAGAAGATGGAGAAAGTCAGAAGTGAGAAGATCAGAGATGAGAAAGTCAGAAGAGAGAAGATGCAAGTGCGCGAAAGGTCGGAAAGTCGCAAAACACTGTGTTTTTCCAATGTTTTGTGGCTCCGGAGGGTCGAAAAGTAGGCTCGCTAAAGCGGCGGGTGCGGAGCACTTTTGGACGATTCGATGGCCATCCGATGTCGAAAAAGTGCACGCCGTTGTGGCGCCAAGCACATTTGGAAGTCAAAAGTGTCAAAAACTGGNTGGACGATTCGATGGCCATCCGATGTCGAAAAAGTGCACGCCGTTGTGGCGCCAAGCACATTTGGAAGTCAAAAGTGTCAAAAACTGGGGGTTTTAAGCGAATTTTGAGATGTCAGTTAACTAACTGAACTAACAACTTAACAACTTAACAATTGAACAACTTAACAACTTAACAACTTAACCACTTAACAACTTAACAACTTAGTTAGTTAGTTTGTCAGTTAGTTAGTCAGTTAGTCAGTCAGTTAGTCAGTTACTCAGTTAGTCAGTTAGTCAGTTACTCAGTTCGTCAGTTAGTCAGTTACTCAGTTCGTCAGTTCGTCAGTTCGTCAATTAGTTAGTTAGTTAGTTAGTTAGTTAGTTAGTTAGTTAGTTAGTTAGTTAGTTAGTTGGTTAGTTAGTTAGTTAGTTAGTTAGTTAGTTAGGTAGTGAGTTGGTTAGTTAGTTAGGTAGTTAGTTAGTTAGTTAGTTAGTTGGTTAGTTGGTTGGTTAGTTCGTCAGTTCGTCAGTTAATCAGTTAATCAGTTAGTCAGTTAGTCAGTTAGTCAGTTAGTCAGTTAGTCAGTTAGTCAGTTAGTCAGTTAGTCAGTTAGTCAGTTAGTCAGTTAGTCGGCTAGTCGGTTAGTCAGTTAGTCAGTTAGTCAGTTAGTCAGTTAGTCAGTTAGTCAGTTAGTTAGTTAGTTAGTTAGTTAGTTAGTTAGTTAGTTAGCTAGTCAGTTACTCAGTTCGTCAGTTCGTCAGTTCGTTAGTTCGTTCGTTCGTTAGTTAGTTAGTTAGTTAGTGAGTTAGCTAGTTAGTTAGTTAGTTAGGTAGTTAGTTAGTTAGGCAGGCAGATAGATAGACAGATAGATAGGCCGACGCTCCAACCACCTTTTGATCCATCAGTGGATCTGCTCTGCCATCCACGACTCACAACAACGAACCTCTCCTATAGGTTTCCTAATCTGAAACTTCCGCCACCGCCTTGTGCGGTACTACTGGTATATTGTATGTACAATTTCAAGTTGCTCAATATGGATCGATATGGACAAAAATGCGAAGATTCCGTGGCGCCAATCCAGGGACAAATGCGGACAAATGCACAGCTTCAAAGAACCTCAAAGAGTTGTCTCGAAACGAAGTTGTTTGGGTTCACGATGGTTCAAGTTTGTTTGAAGTGCATCCGAAGGATCCATAGAACCGATATACTGCAGTACGTTCAAACTGATCGTTGGACTCGTCCTGCAAGTATGGCCTCACCATAAGGCACACCTCAGAAGTCAGGAGTTGCCACCAAATGCTGCCAACTATTCAGCACTGGCTACACTTTGCTGCCATATTGTTCTAGAAGTGCTTTACAAACCAATGTTGGTTTCCACCTTGTTTTCAACGTCTTCGACGGTGGCCGACACATTTTTCAGAAATGGTGGTTTTTTGACACCCCTGGTGTCGAGCAAAAACTGGTGGAAGACAAAGACCGGTTTGACCCCCTTCCGTCAGGGATCAATTATGACCCTGATGGGGCCTTCCGAAGGCACACAAGGTGCTTTACCAAGTTGGATACATTTGGCAAAACGATTCTGGATTTTAATCTTATTCCTCAACTCTGATTGCAAGAGATGTTGTCTGTCTATCACGCAGTTCATTGGGTCTCGTGGTTCAACTATTGATGCTTGGCAAATGCATGGTGCATCCACTGCCTTCAGGAAGGCCATGAATCCTAACAAAGGATAATCAAAGAAAAACAATCTCCAAACAAACGGTCCAAGATTGGCCAAGCGGCCATCATGGCTGCGATCAATTGGATGACCAAGAGAAAAAGTAAAGACCAGATCAAGGTCAAACCACTGGAGCTCATACAGCGTGCCAACATGCTCAGAGAATCCAGCATTCCAGAAACTCGCAGCACGCGAATAGTCCTCCAGGCAGAGGGTGGTAAAGAGATAATACTTCTCAACAAGCTTAACTTGCACCCTGCTTCCATATCCATTTCAAACACCGTACTGCAATGTCGTGCATTGCAATGTCATGCACTCTTGCCCCATGCTTTTCAAACCGTTTCTTCCATTCATGCCATGTCGGACCCCCAAGGAACTAGAATGGCCTAAACTGCTCTCTTCCCACGTTTGGTGCCACGGGGGGCGCTTTCTTGGAGAGTTCTTTGGTAGGAAAGGTTTATTCACTTTACTCTGAAATCTGTCCTGAAAAGTTTGGCTAGGCGGCAAAGACGTAGCATAGTCGGATCCACGGGAAGGTTCAAGCTAAAGAGCTCCACAACAGCTGCCAACAATGCAGCGAAGTCAATGATGTTGAACGGTGTCTTGCAGAATTTGAACTCGGTCGCATGTGCCAAATGCAATGCACAAAGAGTCCACTGAAACATTCACTTATTCAAAATATGAAAATAATCTTCAGCGAGCATGAAACGATAGCTCCTCGTTTTTCAAACCTATACATCTTCACACCTGCACACCTTTCACTCCTTGAGTGAGTGATGCATTTGGGCAGAAGCAAGACGTGTGTCCGTTTGTGCAGGTCAGCGACCACCTTCCCCTGAGCCCTCCGCCCGAAGGAGACACACGCGGAGAACAATCTCTGTGGTAAAGGCAACCAGAAATGCCGTACGAAAGAACTCAGTAAGCAGGTACAATATGGCAATGTTGTGCTATCAATTTCACGTTCCCTATCTGGTTGGTCTCAGCACGCTTTCCAAGAGGTTGAATGAATAGTTCTTTTATATGCTGGTCTTGTAAATCAGAAATTGTGGCTGCAAGTGCGGAGGAAGCGTTCCCATTTGTGTACAAGGCCAGGGAAACATGTCTCCCACAGCTTCCCATTGGGTGCCCATATCCAGCAGTAAGCGATCGAGGCGTCTAGGGTTCGAACACTAAACACGGCTTCCGCACCGGGCCAAAACTCTGCTGCTGGCATCGTCATAAAGCGGTGCCCGAGTTCCTGCAGCAAACCATTCCGAAAGTCACCAGCTAAATGCAGTAGCGAACATTTGCAAGGACAGAAATGCATCCAAGACTGACGGCTATCGAGATGCTTGATGGTGTTCTTGGGTTCTACTTCTTCATTTTCTTCAGGATTAAAAATGTTTCATTGCGTTCTTGTCATGTAATATATGTGATGTAGATTTGATGTAGTGTTCGTCCGTGGTTTCTATAATATGTTTCTATGCTTTTCCGGCTCCTTCTGCTGGAGATTCCAAGGGCGGACAAAATTCATGCCCAAAGAAACGGTCAGAACGATTGTGTAGACCATGTGTAAACCATTTGTAGGGACCATGTCATTTCAAGTCTAGCAGCGTAACCCAGCTGAAGACCGTCATATTGGATCCTCAGTGTCACGATGTCGCAAGGATTGGAATCCAGGCTCTGAAGCCCAATTCACAGTCTGTTTGAATGCGGCAGTTGCATTTCAAACATCATGCAATGCGAGTTTGCAATCGAGACGCTTTGCTACAATTCATCATTTGAATTGTAAAATTGAATCCATTTTGAGGAGTTTTTCATCATTGCGCTTCGTTTTTATAAAGCAACTTGCTCAGCTCGCGCGTTCCTAGGTTCCCAATCCTCAGGTCACACAGGTCTGGCTGCCAAGAAACTCAGCTGCCATAGTGAAGAAGTTGCAAGCTACGAGACAAGCCACGAAAAGCTCGAACCTCAATATGGTCTAGACATAAAATGGGGTATACCATGGTATGTCCATAGAAGTGCCATTTCATCTAGAAAATGCGGAAAATCACGGAAAATCAATTTTAAATGCAGATGGACCCGTGGCTGTGCCGCTCGAAAATCAATCAACACATCCAGGGCCTCTCAATTCATTCAAGCGTGACTTGAGATTTCGGGCAGTGTATCTTGCTCTGTGTGGATGTGTAATGATGATCATGATGTGCAATCATATGATTCAGACCCAAGCCTCCCTATGTGCAATATTGTGAAGTAATGTGCATCCGAGAAGCTGATCACTCTGTACCCAGTGAGAAAAGCGTTGAAAGTATGAACGTGGTTCCTCCTGCGGTTGAATCAAAGCCGCTTGCTGCACCTGACTGCCTGTTTCTCATATCCACAGCAGTGACGACGATTCCCTGGAAGGTTCGAAAACCCTTCTGGTACATACGACTTTGGATCAGGTCCATCTCTCCGAAAGCGGTGTCTGGCACAATCCAAGTGTCCTTTGGTATGATCATGAGCATGTCTTGTCCGGTTGACCAAGAACACACACACACACCAGTGTTCTCCTCGTCCGCATTGACGGCATGACTAGAGTTTGGGCTGATCATCATTACTGTGTTGCGCGAAGACGCACCTGTTGCCACCTGCCGACAAAGTCAGGGATTTGTCATGTGGACACTGTAGAAAAAGTAGGTAGCAAGCAGGACTATCCAATCGGCGGTGGTGGTGCCAACGATAAGTGAACAAATAAAGTACTGTATGCCACTGAACTCTGGCTGAAAGCCAGACACTTTCAGTTTCATTAGCCAATGTTTCACGCTTTGGAGAATGTAGCCCGTTGCAGTAGCAACAAATACAATAAGTACATGTCCATTGAATTGTGGTTGTCTTATACCAGCACAGCTTACCCCTTCTAGACTCAAAATGCGTTTGGTATCCGTGCGAGGTTGGCAGATGAATCTGTGCAATAGAATTCAAAAAACATAGTCGACAAAAGCAACACAGGCGGAACTTCCGCAGCCTACTGTAAATCATGTGATGCATATGCAGCCCCAAACTGTTCCTTCTTCAAACAATGAATGAGCATTGCAAAAGATGCTAGGCTTCAGACGTCTCCACCTTTTCAGTAAAGAACTTACCAAAAAGAGTGATACTTAGCTCTCACATGGAGACACCTGAAGATCGTATACCGAAGAAGACATTGTTGCTCAACAGAATGAAGTCTCATCTCATGATATCATGGTGTGTCTTGTATTGTCTTGTTCTCACCCTCACCCTTGCTCTATTCCAGTCATTGTGGTGTCATTGTGTGGTCTTCACCACTGCGCTCAAGGCCTTGAGACAAGGACCTCACAACCTTTTTGCTCTTCCGCAAGTTCACGTTTTCAGTCTGGTTTCAGTCTGGTTTCATGTTTTTTTCTGCAGATTGACCCCCTTTCACAAACTTTCACCCACTTTAATCACTTGCCTCCAAGGTGAGCTTGGCACTCACAACGGGATCTCCCTGCGACTTCTCAGATTTCTCAGGAGGTTTTGTCAGCCCCTCCACCGACTCAACTTCCTGACACGGGACTGGAGGCCTCATCTTTCTGACCCAAGAAACGACCTTGCACATATAGAAATATATAGTGATAGAAAGCCTTGGAATCGTACTAAGAGACTAAGATGTCCTAATATAAAACCATAGGATTTGCTCTTTGTGGTTCTTGTGCCAATGAATCCGCTTCTAGAAACCTATGACTGGTTGGTGTTTTCTCGTTCGAACTCTTTTGACCTTTTGAAGGTTCTCGGCTGGAGGTTACATTTGCGAAACAAGGTCCAATTTCTTGACAGGCTGATCACCTCCAGAGAGAACGACAGAGAAGACAGGACTGGGCCATGCTTGGTGCAAATATGTGCAAATCAATCTAGAAATGATTCGTTTAAAGCGATGCATCTATGAGTCCAAATGAATCTAAGACTAGGGAGGCTGTCCCAGTCCTGCAGGTCTCCTTCAGGTTTCCGGTCATCAGCCCAATTACAAACCTCAAAAATCCGAGCAGAAATCCAAACCACCTGCAAAAGGATACAAAATCTTCAACGCCAACGGAATTGAATTACCTCTTGAACTGTTTCATCAACGGAATCTTCACTGCACCTCCTTGCCATCGCTGTCGCCTCGGCCTCAGAAAACAACGGATGTCAGTCCGCTGGCGATGCTGCTGCTGCTGGTGGTGGTGGTTGTCCTCTCTCAGTTCCCACATTTGAAGCCAAAACGTGCGCATGCATCCAACTTGATAGCTCTAAAAGTGAATACAGAATCACACAAATGAAGAAAATGGTGAATGCCAACGGCCATCCTGGTGCAGGCTGACATCCCGAATCATGCTCTTCATGCAAACGCGGGTCCTAAGGGCTTCCTGTTGGAACTGATCAAAACGTTTTCAACCATGAAACAGACTGAAAATGTAGGAAAAAAAACACAGCGAAAACCCCAGCTTCCTCAGCCCGCTGAAAACCAGGGGACCCGTGCCCCAGGAGTCAACCTTTGGCCCCAAAGGTGCCTGCCAGCTTTAGGAGTAGAGTGGAAATTTATTGTGTCAAAGATTTGAAAAGTAAAGAAAGTGTGAATAAACCATTGAAACCCACTTGGTCGAAGAAAATCCAAAAAGTCCCTTGAAGAAGTATATAAGACAAATTGTTCTATTCCTTCCCTGCTCAACACGGCCACAACAGTGGTTGCTGATGACATAGAGGAGTAAAGTGGCTTTGCGACAGTACTGAACATACAAGTTGATGGGAAATCTGCATATGCCTACAACATTGCAAGCGGTGGAAAGATTTGCAAAGCTGAGACTCATGTTCACATTGTCGAAGGACAGTTCCGAGAGAACGAGATGTTTTAATGTACCAACGACGTACCAATGGTCCAACGGTTCAAGGTCCGGGCTAGAGCTCCGTCAAACTATGAGCATAAACAAGCAGCCAGCCTTGTTCTGAACCTGCCAGTTCGCATGGAAGGACAAAATATGGTATATTCATATGGTATATCAAATGTATATATGGTATGAATATGGTGAAATGATGTGAAATTCTATATGTCGCTGCTATAGTCCTGCTTATTCGCAGTCGGGGATATCATGCAGACATGGGATGGCACAGGCTCCTCCGCCTGTGGCTATGAGCGATTGGCAAAACTTCTAGCTGTCTTATGAAATCCTACTAAAGTCATGGTTTTTGGAGGGTCACAACATATCGTGGTTTTATATCGTTTGGGAAACAGGCACCCGGCTTACCCACGAAGAATGCAGCATGCATGCTGATAATTTTATACGGATATATACATTATATACATATTATAATATATATATATATATTATATATATACATATTATATATACATATTATATAATATATATAATATATATTAGTATATATTATATAATATATTATATATATATATATATATCATATATATTATATCATATATATTATATAATATATATTATATATATATATATTATATATTATTATATATTATATTTATACACACATCCATGCACGTGCAAATTCTGAAATCTTTGACCATGCTGGACATATAGAGATAAATACACTCAAGGGTGTACAGCTTGAAAACACGTGTTGAAATGATCCCTTATCGAAATCTGACAAATGAAGTCATGTGTTCAATCCTTTGTTTTCTGCCACTCTCTGCTGGCCAATAGAATCAATGCAAAGACTCACAAAGGGAGCAACAGGGTCGTACTCAAAGTTCAGTGATCAAGGTTGATGAGATTATTATACTGAACCCCCAAGCACCTTCAGTTTTTCGATCTCTGCATGTAATTCCTCAACCTGACAGGGAAAGGTCACGCTTGTGGGTCAGGTTGACGTCGCAAATATTTGGATATTGAGATAAAAGCAACTCACAATCTCATTCCCACCAGATAGACTTTCATATAGATGCATCTAGATTCAGATAAATTCATACAGATTCAATAGTAAATATGTATAAATTAATTCAGGCGCTGGCCTCTTTATCTGTGGGTTCATACGTAAGGGAAGGAACTATGTTAAGAACTATGTTGGAAACCATGTTGGAAACCACGTGGAAACCCCTGAGAGAGAACATGATAGCTTTGTAGAAACTACGGTGTGAAGATGATTTGACTTATTTTTTTGGGGTCTGTTTGAGAACTAGGGTTGATATTACANAGAGAGAACATGATAGCTTTGTAGAAACTACGGTGTGAAGATGATTTGACTTATTTTTTTGGGGTCTGTTTGAGAACTAGGGTTGATATTACAAAGCCAGTGATGTCATAGGTCACCATGGAGACTTTTACATGCACATATATGGTATCTATATATGTCTCTACATATGTAAATTTATGCGCAAACCCAATAACCTTTT
>BGPT01002632.1:36578-57659 GCA_003297045.1 Symbiodinium sp. clade C Y103
TGCGCTGAAGCAGAAACCTATGTATTTTACCACATTTTCCACATTTAAACCACTTCGATCTTCAATTTCCACCTACTAAATTGGCGACATTTACCATATGTACAATATATATATATATATACACAATAGTTTTTACACTAAATTTCTTATACAACTACAGCAACTTTATTTCAAAAGTGTTTCCCAACGTCACTTACAACATAGTTCCTGACATAGCTGCTGGCCAATACGTCAGGGTGGCACAGAAAGGGCCTTTTAAAGAGGCCACTACCCTAATTAATGTATAAATATGTACATGCCTGTGTATACCAACAAGTATCCTTCAGATTGTTCAAGTACAAGTTCAGTGCAAGCCCTTTTGCTCGCTTCCACATGGGCAACCGGTTAAAGTGTTTAAGCTGTTGCTATTACTAGTACCATCGATGTTCCAGCCTCCTTGGCATGCTGACGCTCCAGCTGCAGCAAAAGGCTTTGAAAGCTGCTTGCTGACGCCACTTCCGCCATCGCCAGAGAGCGACAATTCGTCGACTCTTTGGCAAAACTCGAACTGGCGACCACAGGGAATCAGAGAGAAGGGGCGACCAGACAAAATGTGGCCCGACCTATTTGCCATTGAGACACTGAGGATGTTTAAAATGTTTACCTGGGATCTTTATCTGATCTTGAGATGCATGTTGTTTTATGTTGTTTTCATTGCCCTCTTGCTACTGTAAGCTGAGGCGTCTCCATGCACTCTTCGCAGTTCTGGGGCTCTTTCCTGTTTTGAACCAAAATGTTCAGGTCACAATATCTTTCATTGACCGGTGCTGTCGAGCACATTGAAGTCACTCACCTTCCAGAAACGAAACAAGAATAGGGAAGCAAGAAGGGACACAACCAAATCGCGAGCTTGGCCACAACACATACGACTCATACGACTCATGCCATCCCAAATCATCCTGGCCATCCCCAAAGCTCCCTGCGTTTGAAGAGCAGCTGCTCCGCTGTATTCAGCTCGTAGCTGAGCTCTTGACAAAGCCTCAGTCCACTCAGTCCACTCAGTCCACTCAGCTCACGAACATCAATGCTCATCCTTTACTCTCCCCAATACTGTCAAAACATGTGCTCTACTTCAAGGCATGTCAAATTAGCTTTTACAAAACATGTTGAAAATTTACGACTCCCAAGTGAGCTCTGAACTCAAGCTGACTCTCATCCTCAGCAGCAAGCAGGCAGGCCTGAGAGTGTCACCGGCAAAATGGAAACAAATCTAAGTTGTTTCTTTCAGATTAATGGCACTTACGGCATTTACGGCATTTGCGTTTCCCTTGCACAAACACACCATGAGATTTTCTATGATTTTCTCATGCCGCGCCTCGAGAGAGTCTTGTCTCAAAGCCTGGAGTGGAATCGCCAAGCCGCTTTGAAGTTGCGAAGAAATACAAACCAAATGACCCAAATGCTCAGTACGCGAACTAAGCAAACTAAATCCTCACATATGGCATCTGTATCTTTGCTCTTCCTCCCCTCAGAAAGTTCAGAAAGAACCTTGTCCTCCTGACTCACATCAGTACCTTAACCTTGCGATGTAAAGTATTTGCGCTTTCTCCTCTCCACTCATCAAGGAAATCCAGACTGCCTCCACCCTTTCAAGCTCATCTTGGAGCTCAGTCTTGGTATTCTCTGAAACATCCTGACAGCTCACAGCACACATCTGAAAGTCTGAAAGTTCCTGAAATTCCACCGAATTCAAGGAAAGGCAAAGACATGTCAAATGAATTCAAATGATGCAAACACTAAAGCCTTGTCCAACCAAGTCATCTGTTGGGAGCAATATCCTAAACTGTCCTAAACTAAGCAAAATATGAAATACTCAGGATATCTCAGGATTGGTTTCCCTCTGATCAAAAGGGACTTGAGAAGGCATCTGCACCACTTGCGTGAAATGACGCACAATTTAGCGGCACTGAATCTGTATTGATGGCCATGTGTTCAAGAAGGCAACCATCTACAGTTTCAAGATCGAGAGATTGTATGTCCAGCTGGCCTTTGCTCTCTTTGGCAAGGTGGCATCCTTGCCGCTAGCTGCCAAATGACCCGATCAGTGCACCGACATTTCAAGGAAAATCTCCTATCATTGCGCTACAAATAGTCGTACCCTCGAAAGTGGTGATACTATGATAGCCCATGAAACTTGAAATATGGTTCTATGATGTTTTACGGTCATTTCTTCAATCATCTTCAATTCCATGGCTGTGCAGAAACTTGCAATCCCTAAAGCTTGGGCCTTTGGGGCAACGAAGGTCAGCTGACCTTGGTGCGCGACTTGTTTGGGCCACATGAAAATGTGCAGAACTGGTTCCGTAGTAAAGCAAAACAGTATGGAGGGCGTGCTCTTCACAAGAAAAAAAGCGAATCGCGTTCTGATCTTCGCAGAAGGGCAATGCTGAGATGTTGAAGTGACTACCAAAGCATGCAGCCAGGTAGCTTAGAGCAGCAAAGACCACTAGGAGCAAAAGCGGTGTCCTTGCTCTGTTGCCAGGAACAGCTCCACGACAAATCTTCAGATCGCTGAACAAAGTAGTACCCACACAAGTACACTTGCTCAAGTGGTTTTATTCTAGATTTCTTCATATTGCTTCGATTTTCTGTGCAGGGCAAAGCACAGAGCAACTCTCTTGCTCTCGACACTCTTCTGCCATGTATGTCATATTTCTTGGCGTGCACTAGCACTGGCCTTCTTTGGTTCATCGTCAGTTTGCCCTCGATTGAACCTCAGGTAAGTCAGGATCTCCCAATCTTTCGAGGAATCAAAAAAGACCATGGGCTTCCGTGGAATGCCTCCGATTGGCCATTCACCTTGCTGGAGCTAATGGCTACCTTGGCTTGAGCGCCTGTGTGCGTGTGTGGTAAGAAAATAAGCATCCAGCTCGGAGCTTGCGTTGGCAGCTCTTTGGCTTTGTAAGGCGGAGCCAAAACGGCCAAAGGAGCGAAGCATGTCATGCCAATGTGGAGAAACGTCCTAGCTGAATATGTTCCATCCTTCAATCGGAATCTACAAAGCCAAATTATGTCAAATGGGTCCACAGCTGTCAGTTCACAGCAAATACATGCATAAAATGCAACCAAAAGTCCACCATGCACTAGATAACGGAACAACAATTGGTGCACTCTGTGATTTCTGGAGTGGTTCAACTTTCAACGAATAAAAGCTTAATACACAGATTGATATAAACAATACTAGATATCAGAAGATCAATATCCAGGTCTGGAGGAAGATTCCCACCTGCGCAGCCGGATACACTGACTCGACTTTGCTGGGCAGAGGATGCAGCGGCGGCGCTTGAAGTGAGATCTGAGCACAACTCAGCGGCGTCCAACGAGGTCCCTACAGGGTCCAACAGGATCGCTGAGTCTCCCCACCACCTCCCCTGCAAAAGTCAGGCTCCCGGAGATGTTCAACTGTATCGCCTCCTTGTCCAAGTCAAGAGTTCAGGGCACATCCCGGATGCTGAAAGTGGATGAGCAATAATTGTATAATTCTAACAGAATAAAGATCAATAAAGAAGAAACATATGTGCAAGGGTCAAAATGTGGTACAATGTATATGTGGTATATGGTCATCTATTCCAATAATGGGAATCCTTATAGTGGGTATACAAATCCCTATGAATGGATTGATGACAATCCTCCAATATCAGCGATTCACCCAAGCTTTGACCATGGCACATGTAAAATATGGAATCACTCAGTGTTTTTGCGAATGGGAATGAAATGGAATGAGCATTCATAAAAAATCAATATCTAAAAAACATTCTGAAACCATCTAAAACCAATGAAATCCTTTGCGCAGAAAGTCTTTCACCCAAAACACAACTTGAGACATCGCTCGACATCGCTCCCCTTGCACGATGAGAGTGGGAGCAAGCGCATAGATTGCCTCAGGATGCAGTCCAAGGTCTTTCGCAACAGAAGCTGCACCAATCCAATGATCCGACCGTAGACTATTAGATAGTTGGACTATGTTGGACTCACTGTTGGGTTGTGCAAGTGTCATATCATGTCATATCTTATCATATCTAACTTTTCTGATCATGCTGAAAGCAAACCTCCGGAAGTCTTGGAACATCTTGGAACTGATAGGTCTCTGACGGGAAGGTGCTTGTAGGTCAATTGGATGCCGGAGCCTTGGTGCAAGAAGCCCACATCTGAGCTTACACAACATGCCACGGTGTTATCCTCAAAAAAGGCTGGGTCTACAGGGTCTATGCATCTCCTCTTTCAGAAGACATTCACAATTAGACGAAAAATGTTCTTCTTTGGTTCTGGGATATAACACTGGGATATCACACCCTGTGAGCTGTGCAACGAATCGTTGGGAATGAATATCTAACACACCAGTACTTCCTGTTCACTGCACAATCGCACGCTGACTCACCCGCTGAAACGTACTCTGAGTTCAGTTGCTCAGCCAGAAAAGACCTCCATCTAGTGACACCTCGATGAGGAAGGCCTGGGGAGGCATCGCTGAGTGCAGACTCTGAACTGATCCTACAAAATGTAGAAAAAAACTCATTGATGGGCGACATGGAATATGTCCTGAAACAAACCACTAAAGAACCTAAGGGATCATCCTCTGTCTTCTGTCCCCACAAATTGATGAACAGAGATGAAAATGAGGGGACCGTTTGACTGTTCTCCGGATCCGCTTCTCATACATAAGTCACATGCCTCGCTGGCATCATCCGGAGATCGCAAAGGTGGAGCAGGCCTCAGTGGCTACGATGGTTGAAGATGTTGTGAACTCTGCCAGCTCCACACGACATACCGCTGCTGGAAAAGGTCATAGGTCCCCCTGCGGTACAAAGGAGATTGCCGAGTCGTTGTGCACCTGGCCAGGAGCGGATTCTTAGTCCCGCAAGCTTTCAAGCAACTGGCTTCATTCGGAAATGCACTTGTTTTGAGGAACCATGGTCAACATATATAATATCTATATATATATATATATGATGCATGGTGCATACATGATGCCATATGAGGCCATGTTGCCGACGCCAAAAGTCCTTGACTTCACATGAGATCCACAGCCTGGAGCCCGGTCGCCAGGCGGCCAGCAATCCGAAGACGCAAATCTTCGCCAATGAAGCCTCTCAGTTTCCCAGCTCATCATAAGCCATCGCAGTTGTTTTTATATGTTTTTACCACTTATGGCTCTGACTTTCTCAGTCAACTTGGCTCTGACAGGGTATCAATGGCAGATAATATCAGCGCACCTATTCCAGTCGCAGTGACCCTGGTTGGTTGAGCTGCGTCAAAAATCACCTGCACATGTTTCCAGCGCTGACTGCAATGGAATGCCTTGCATTCGGGCACGTGGCCCTTATTTTGTGCCAGGTTCTGAGCAAACAACTTAAGAAGACCAGCAACCTCTCGCTAGTCCAATTATAACTAGAAAACCATCTTCAACAAAATTGGATGCGGTTCAATACTTGCTCATCACTGTTGAGCACAGCATGCACAGCTGTTTGGGAGCTTGATGCTCCTGATTTTCTCTCAATTTTCTTCCTTCAAGCAATCAAGAGGGCTTGCTAGGTCTGGCCTCGGAAGGCCAAATCCGCTGGATGGTAGGTGCAACAACCAGGTCCACCCAATGACCTGCGTAGCATCCAGTTGTCGCCGCAACAAGAAATATCGAAGACTTCGAAGATCTTCAAAAATGGACCTAGACATACCCCCCAAGTAATCAATCTATAGGCCCTGAGAATCGCTCATCCGAAGAGAGAGAGAGAGAGAGAGAGAGAGAGAGCGGTATACCTTGCTATAGCTTTTGGACATTCGAATGCCGAATACTGTATGGCCACAAATATTGCACAAGACTTATGGGATATCACATTGAAATAGTGTTACATTGCATGATCGTGCAGGAGCTTTTATGAAGGAATGCATTCATCTATTATCATCTATTCATGTACCTATCTTTCTGTCTACTGACCTAGCTACTGTCGATTCCTTTTGTTGGACCTGCAATCTGGCCAAGACTGTGAAATCGTACACTATGCAACTGCATCCACATCAGTCTGCGCAGCTCCAGCTCAAGTTTGCTTTCGTGCATGAAAAATGGTTAAGAAAGCATTCCAACCGCCAGTACAGCAATGGGCTTGAATCAACGCTCTTTGCGTGGGAGGATCTACGCACGTACGCTGCAACCATCTCCACTTCTCAAGTCAAACACAGTGGTCTATCTGCCTTGTACTGGAAACTGATGGCAGTTGGGCGAATAGGTCACAAACAACCTGCGGCCAACCATCTCCTCGGTGAAATTGTGAGCAATCATCGTTTGACTGAGAAATGCATTCAGACTGACCTGTTCGGGAAATGACAACATTCATCCACTCATCACAGGCAGCATATGGCAGCATGCATCCTAAATTGGATCCTTGTCAAACCAAGTTAAATCAATATTGAAAGGTGGACTTCTCGGTCTGTGAATTGCAGAGCGTGCACAAACATGACTTTAACGATCTTTAACATGTTGTGGCATTCAATCTTGGTCAACAGGATGTTTGACACAAAATGGCTTTTTGAGGAGAGAAAACAAACTTAATTAGGCAGAATATTGTCAAAAAATGCCCAAAATGTGTGCATTAGGATGTCTGCGTGTGTATGTTATGCGTGCTGTTCTCAGGTTATTGTACAATTTTGGCACCTTGGGAAATGGTAAAAACATATCTAATCTCTGTCCGACACGGAAAGTAAGGCCACGACCACGACGTCAGAAGGCATCTCGCATCGGGCTGAGAAGGGGCCTGTGAGCTGCTTCTTGTATGCTCTAGGGTCTTTCTAGAACTCCGTGCAAACCCTCATGGTGAAAGAAGACACTTGATTTGAAAAAAAAATGGTGGAGCAATGGTGTGATCATTTCTGGAAACAGAAGCACCGTAAGGTATGTCAAGTCTTCATGAACTCCAATCATCCCAATCTGCCTTTTGGCTAGTGGAAATACCGTTCACTACAAATTGTCGGATGATTTGAATCCATTTAAACAGTTTGCCCTTTTGATGGATGAATCCAGAACGGAAGAAACCATCTGATACGAATGCATGTTATTTCACCGCTGCTCATGTGATAGCTCTATTATCTTCGATTATCTTCGTGTATTCGTCTCACTATTCCTTAAAGGCCACTTTTTTTTTTGTTTCTGACAAGCTTGTGTGGTCTGTCTGGTCAGTGTCTGCCTTCGGCTTTCGCAGTGCGACGCCAACTTTTGGGAGGGGCCTCAGAATGGCAAAATAGTTCCTACTTGGTGAAATCCAAAGTCTTGGCTTCCTGTCCACGTCAAGTCTTTCACAACTTTAGCGTTCCTGCCAATATTGTAATATCTTCAAGGCTTGATGTCTTTGGCTAGACTGTAGCAATAGTAGCGAAACTTGAGCCGACACTCACATATCTCAAATACCTTACTTGTTCCGAGCAATGCAGGAAACAGTTGAGTTCATCACATCCTCATGAATCATGTGAACCATATCCACTGGTCCATCCATATCCACTATTTGACATCGGCCTTGCTTCTGGCAGCAATAGCCAGATATAGCCAAATCAAAATCGACGTCATCTCATTTTTCCGCCGCGATCACATACGACGACAACTGAAAGCTCTTTTGTCTGTCGACTGAGCTCGGTACACCAGGCCATCGATACAGCCAGGTAGGTCGGGTCAAGACCTGCTCGCTGAATGAGAAAAAGGATGCTGTGTGCTGCTAAACAACGCATCGACGCATCAACACATCCCCTGCCGGTGCAATTCGTTGCGCCTTGAGTCGATCTTCTTTGGGAGAACCGACAGCTTGGTCCTGATAGCTGTGCTTTTTACATGGCTGCAAAGCATGTCGAAATCATTTTAAAACTTCATTGATATCTCATGGTGTCATCTATCAATCCGCCAATATGTTTTCATGGATTTAGCTGTCATCGCTTGAGAGAACAGAATCGTCCACAGCCTCTCAGAGTCTCCATAGCAAAGAGTCACTGGGCTTCTGACTGTAGAGATCGTACAGCACCCATCGAGGCCTGTGTGGATGCCTAGCAGAGCTTGAGGACTTCAAGACTTACATGCCCTCAAATCATTGGTGACTTCAAGACGTCCGCTGAAGGCTGAAGCGCTTCTTATTGCAGTTGATCGGACTTATACATGGACTTATCATAACTTAGCATGACATATCATGATCTATCATGACTCATCTCATGTTGAAGAACTTCAGTTGGAATACACCTCACTGATCTGCAGATCATTTGTCCAGCAAGATCAGCAAGTCAACTCAGGACGGTCGAGTCCAGGCGCCTGTCCCTGTGAGTCGCAAATGTGGTAAAGCCGTGGCACTCCGGGCGATCTGAATGGTCTTTGGACTGACCTGCAGGCATGATAGGAATGATTGGAGCCAGGAATGTGGAAATCTGATGAAATTTGTAGAATGATGTGGAAACGTAGATCTTACATGGATTCTATTGGATTCTCTTACATCATCTCCGGCTGGACTTTAAGCCCCACATCCATGCAGACTTAGCTCACCTGGAAAACCAGCGTCACTCAGGGGACACTGGATTGTGATGCTTGCATACCAGGCTGAAATCAACATGATGAAATGATGAAATGGTGATGTTTATTCAGGGATCACTTCCACTATCACTACAAGGTGCCAAGATTTGTGTCTGGCCCACACTCTGACAACTGTTGTGGCAAGTGTGACTCTTTGTTCTCGGAGCCTCAGCAATGTTTGGCTTCCTAACCAACGGCAGGTAGACTTTGTCGGAGAGTACCTGCATTGGAGGCAGCCATGCAACCGAATCGTAGTTTTGCAAAGGTCACCTGGAACCAAAAATACCTGCTACTTGTAAAGTGTTGCTTTACTTGAACACTTAATCCTACTGATAGAATATGTCGATACAAATTTTAGCAATGAAGGTTGAAGTGTTGCCTCTGGCTTGTATCTTTATAACTCTTAATATATCTCTGAACCCACAGAGTAGACTTCTGCTTCCTGCGATTCCATGCTGCTTCAAGCCCTAACAAGCATCGTGAATCTCCGTCAAGCTGATGTGTCTGTGTTTCTACCTGGAAGGCCTGTGAAAGGGTTGGCTGACAGAAAGAGAAAGCCTGTCCCGACCCCCAGAAGCATTTTATGATTTCATCACACGACCACCGTGAACGTCTCGGCTGACCTGTGGGATTGACGACACAGTGATGAGGTCGATTTGAAGCTCTGATCGACGGTCAAAAAGATGACCTCCGCCCACCTGGGAATGAGTCGCATCAGAAGGGTGGGGATGTCCTTTGAAAGGTCTGAAAACATTTGTTTGACAAAGAGAGTGAAAATCGTGTGAAATCTTGTGAAATCATGTCGGCACCAAGGCAACACTGCTATAACTTCAAGACCAAGAAAAACAATACATTTCCCTCAAAATCAATTCAAGCGCCAAAGCATTCTGAACAGTGCTTAGATTACACAAGATCAGGACTCGGTGAGTCATTCAGTTTGGACCGTTGCATGGCAATGAGGTGCCATCAAATTGCCACAATGTGTAATCACATGTCTTCCGTGGTTGATCGTATCTGTAAGGATTCGTAGATGTGTATCAAACATTGGTGGAGCAGCCTACAAGGCAAGCTAGGGTAGAGTAGGCCAATGGCAGGGACCATTGTTCAAACATATTCAAATGTCTTAGGGATCGTTCCTGTGTCCTTTATGTCAACTCGCAAAACTTTCTCACCCAGACCACCTGGATGTCTGAGAGATGCCCATATTCTTCAATCCAGCGCTGGTGTGCATTCACGCACAGAACGTGACCAGGCCTGACTTTGTGGCAAGCAGGGACTGGATTGAACATGTTGTTCATTTCTCTTCTGCACACTTTTCAGCTCTTTGCAGCTCAATTGGTTGCATGACTTGTGTTGAGACGTGTTAAGAGCTTCAGGTGGCTCAGAATGATCATGGAATCATAACAAACAATGGAATGAGTTGGCGATTTGTCATTCAAGGTTCCATGAACTCACCCCTCATCTCCCCACTGAGCTTGTCCAGCTTTATCCAATGGACCGATGTAGTAACAACCTGCATGGGATGACAAGACCTCTACGCTTTGACACAGTACTGCACGTAGTATGCAAGTCACTCAAACTCGTAAACTCGACCTCAAGCGGAGCAAGTAATTCATAATATTTCGTAATAATTCTGTAATATTTGCATCTTTGCAGAGATGCTTCATAGTTTTTCATGTAAGCTGCAGCGTTTGCGCTCTTCTTTTTGGCTTTGAAAATGTGCGGCTTGTCGACAGCAGACTCTTAGGCCTTTTGCCACTACCAGTAGCCTTTTCCAGATCCCTTCCAAGGTCTCATCAGACCTTGCGACTGAAATGTTGAGGTAAGGGGACCATGTCGCCCTTCTATGTCATGCTGGTCGTCCTGGAACTTTTGCTTCGCTTGTTCGAAAGCAAACCAAACCTCATTTCTCCCTCGCCAGTGGCGCGTTGAATCAAAGATTTGTATGATTCTAGGTGACTTAAAGCACGGCGTTGCATTTCCATTTCCGCTACATTGGCCCAATCATCCGGGTGGGCTCCGGAAAGATGCAGGTAGTTGCCTGAGCTGCAGAAGACTTGGTCAGGTGCAGGTCGAGCTGGTAGGGTATGACCAAAAAAACTGAAAGCAAGGATGTAGATGTTCTAGGAAAGAAAACATGGTATTGCCAAGAGACGCAAATATTGCTGTTGCCGTGCCTCCGACATGTAATTGCTGATGTGGATTTGCTTTACCAGGAACCGCAAGGCACCACCTGAGTTGTTCCAGGCTTCAGCAAATTCGGCTTTATCGTTCTTCGGCAGAATAGCACGAATTCGAGAGATCACCTTTGCAAAGTCCAGGTTCTCCAAGTTGCCAAGGATGCGATGGATTCTTTCGTCCTTTGTCATATCTGATTCACCACATTGCAAAGTCAAATCCACAGGCACGCACCA
Source organism: Symbiodinium sp. clade C Y103 (assembly GCA_003297045.1). Classification (NCBI taxonomy): domain Eukaryota; class Dinophyceae; order Suessiales; family Symbiodiniaceae; genus Cladocopium; species Cladocopium sp. clade C. Next base: position 47,565 of record BGPT01002632.1, read on the forward strand.
ACCATTCCGTATTGTAAAGATGCCTACCAAAGTTGCCACATCACAGCCTTGTTCAACCACAGATCTGACCGCTCTCAAATCACTGATCTCTTCATCCAAAAGTTCTGCTCCGTCTCGGGCAATTCGCGCAGCATAAGTATTACCGTCGAACAGCTGCAGCGCAAGGCTGCCAAGAACATCAAAATCCTCCACGGTCACCAAACCCCCGTTCGGGTTGTTGAAAATCACATCAGCATCTGTTACGTATCGCACATGTGGTGAGGATAGGCCTCCACGACGAAGAAACTTGTAGCCAGGGAACTTCTTCTGATGTTTCTGGCCCAGTTTCTGAAATAAATTCCAAACAGCCTCTTTGTCTGGAAACCTTGGTCAGCACTAGTAGATACCAAAATGCATCAAGATGCACAGGTAAACCACTGCTAGGTAAGTTTCCAATAGGTACAGGTACTGACAGGTTGCGTATCAAGAATCTCCAAGAGGAAGACCATGAAAAACACATCAATCGTTATCAATCGTTGACAAGAGACTCAATTTGCCTCACAGCAGCGAGCACAGCTGCGATGGACGCCATCTCAGCATGACTTGAGCCCTTCGAAACATTCGAACCCCAACAGTTCTAGCATCTGCTTCAGGCAATGGATGGGAGACTCGGGGAATCTTCCCACTGCACAATTTCTGCGCAAATATTAACGATATGCAAACACAAAGTACTGCAATCCTGGAGGTTCATCTTGCATGTGAGAAAAGTCAATGACTTACTGAGTGCGTCAAGTCGCAGATGTGGCAGGTCAAGTGACATCATACAGACATGAGCTTTCAGAGGCCTGCTGCCAGCTTGCATCTCCCGATTGGTACCTTGTCAAGGATTGTCAAGGATTGTCAAGGGGTCAGTCTTCAGTGAGAAAATGGATCTGTCATGGTCTGTCAACCTGGATTGCCTTTCCGCTGCTCTATGCTCTCCCAGATCTCCCAGGCTTGTCTCTGAGGTGGCGACAATGGCATCAAGTACAACCTCGTCTTCACAATTACTACTACGGTACGGATAGGTGACATGTGTTCAATATTGTTCAATATGTTCTTGAAAGGACCCACAGGTCCATGCTGTCCACTCTCGTGCAGAAATGTGCAGAATGAGAAAGTCTTGCATCTCCAACAAAAGGCAACCCAAGTCAAGCTCGCCTGCAAGCCACAAGCTTCTCGATCTTTGGGCTGTTCCACATGGTTTCCTCCATCGCAGGCCGCAATTGCAATTGTGATACGAGTATCTGGCAAGTGCGTATGCTTTTGAAAGTATAGCCCATCCCTTTTGAAAGCATGGCCCATCCTTTGAGAGACCTAGTTAGAGGTTTTTGTAGCATGCCTCATTAGCAGCACACGCCTGCGATATCGGGGCATTGTCATTGAGCATTCCACACTAAGATCATCAAATGTCACATATCGCTGCTACAGTAGACATGTTCGTATTATCCGCAGCTGCATCCTCCAAGGTGCTCTCAAAAGAAAATGTCACCTCAATGGGAGCCTTGTCAGAGGCAGAGATGGACATTGGCTATCCGAGGAGGAAATAAATTGATCTGCTTTGAAAGAACGTGAGTGCGACGGGTATAACATCAAAAACGAAGAACACAATCACTAAAGAGCGATTCTGGGGAAGGAAAGCGTTTGAAACTGGCGAAAGTTGGCGCTCAATCAGAGCTCAGAAAACAATGGATATGATACTGTTTGCTAACATCACGCTTGCCTGCAGAGTCGGCCAAACAAGACAGTGACACATGGTTCCTCAACGCCAAACGAAACATCACGAATGTTTTCATACCTTGATTTCAAATCATCAATGTTTCTCAGTAGCGATAAGATGCAAAAACGGCAACGTCTCACGGTGGCCTCATCGTCACCACGTCCCAAGGATTCCGAGAGCACCAAACAGCTGGGAGTCACAGCCTGTTCCAATCAGCACGTGCAGTTCTTCTAAGGCCTCACTGACTGGATCCGTAACAAATAGCGGAAATAGCGAAAGGGAAGCGAAGGATTTTCAAATGTTTTCAAGATCAATTCCTGACAGGCCACCACGGCACCACTATGACCGTCACATGCTCCCAAATCCCTATCGCACGGAGAAACACGAATGGATCAAAATTGATCAAAGCAACTGGTCAAAAATGTCAGCTGCCACTCCCACAGTGGACCTCCAAGCCAACCCGTGGCAGCAGGTCGATCTGCGTTGGAGCCTCCTTAGTCGGACGCAGCTTCAGACTCAGCTGACTTCATGGGATCGCGAGAACGGCATCAGTCCTACATCTCAAATTTCAAAGGGGGTTACTGAAATTTACTGAATCTGAATCTGTCTCCACCTCAAATCTCTTTCATATCTTTCGTGCAGAGCAGGGATGTTGATGGATTTTGCAGGAGTCCTCAGGTACATTCCATTCTTCATTCAGATTGTTCAAGCATCACTTTATTCCATCATCCCATCAACATTCCATCACTTTCCATCACCTTCCATCCAAGCCATCACTTCCAATGGTCGCCTGACAGGTCCAAGGTGGTCCAGGGCACCAAGCCAGGATTGGGGAGCCAGGTCCACTTGGGTCTGTGAAGGTCAAGAGGAAATCCTTAGGCCAGGAATATCCAGGAATCAATTTGGAATCAAATCAAATCTACTGAATCTACTGCATTTGAGAAACGGAATATCATTGGAATATCACTGCAAAAATCAACATCATTGGGATTGCTGGCGTCAAACTTCAGAGACTAACATGCTAACGCTTGTCTCATCACCATGATTCACCACTAAGTCTGGCGATGTGGAAATATGCATCATCCAGCCGAAGCAAATACCCCAACTGTGGCACTTACCTGGTGCCCATATGCAGGCAGGGGCACCTGCAAACAGCAGACTTCAGAATCGTAAGCACTAAACAAACCATCTAATGCCCTGGGTGGCAAGCAATCCTTAGTCAACCCTGAGCTTTGCAAATGTGGGGAATACAACCTACGTCTACAATTTACAACAGAATCTACTCACTGCTTTTCTGGGTTGAAGTGTCAAGTCCATCCTGCCTCCCCTTGCACGATTGACACGTGCGTCGCTGGCCACGCGTTCACCTGGCAAAGTGACACACGCAAAACAACACATCATGCTACCACAGCTACAACTGCAGTCTCAAAGCAGCTGTCACTATCGAGTTCTCTCCCTTGCGAACTTGTTGTTTCGCTTTCTCTTTGAACTTCTTGTGTGTCTGTGTGAGTTTCTGTGTATTGTTCCACATGAACCAGTTTTCCCCAAGGACTCAAACGGACACATCGCAAAACAACCACTGGTTTCAAGAATATCCAAGGAATGGGGTGAGCACTTCTTGCACTCTTATCTGCGCTTTCACGCCAATCTCAAACAGAAAAATCATCATCTGAGCCCAATTCCACTTCCAGTCACATCTTTCAGCTTCTGCTACTTTCTAGCTTGAGTACACCAAACCACCGAAATGCATTCGAGATCACAAAACACTGACACAAAAAAAAAGGGCGGCATTCTTCTTGCAAGCAATCACCTCCCTTTCCACTCTCCCCCACGATGTGCATCTCACAATATTTCACATGCCAGGTTGTCGACTGTCATGGCCACTGGAGATATACACAGTGCCAAGGTCGAGTTCAACACCTGATCCAAGCTGCAGAGGACATACCACGGGGGGTCCAACATGGTCCAACAGCATTACTTCTGTGGGCGTTTGTTGATGCCAAGAAATGCCAAGGCATGAAAACCCCACAACTTGTCCAGGTTCATTTGGTGTTTGAAGAGCGGTCTCCACGAAGTCAGTAGATGCTCCACATGACGCCGAAACTCAATGTTTTGAAAAGGACTGGGCAGAAAGAAAAAGCAGAAGGCAACAACACAACTGTGAAAAAGTAGTTGAAGAACTCTGCAGAGCTGCTTAGAACACGTTGAGTACATGAATGAAGCAACAAATGAAGGGGAAAGGTAGGGATGATGCAATGAATGAGTTGACTGAATGAAAGAGCACATGAATGATGTGAATGCATCAACGATGGGGAAAACGAGTGACTGACTGAATGAATGCAGGAATAAATCGCGGGTGACTCAAACAATGAATCAACGTTGCATGAAGGTACCAGAGAGTCACTAAACGAAGGAAGGAACAAACAAATGTATATCTCTTGTACTATATTGTAGTACAGAGGCCAGTCACAGCTTCCATTGCAGAAACCACGGATAGACAACTAAGACACCAAACTATCCTCCACATCCATAGCAAGCTACGCTTTGATATGAACGTCAGAAATAGAGACAGCATTGAGCAAATGTTTTTCTTGGCCATTTTGCCCCTGACCCAAAACCAATAGAATCAGGACAGCAACAGCAGTGGCCGCAGGCGCAAACTGAATATTTCTCCATGAAGTCTGTAGGCTTCGAAATCTAGCGATAGCGCAAATACCGCACATAGCTCTACTGATGGCTTTCCTGCTGCACAAGTCTTAGACTGATGTGAGCACCGCCAGGGACTGCAAGGCACTACAGGAGTGCGGTTTGCACCGTATCCTGCATCAAACGTGCTAGTCCTCTATGTCCTGTGTCGGGTGCAGTCACTGGAATTGAATCCGTTTGCAGAGGGTTAGCAAAGAAAAAGTGTTGCAAAAGCGAGGTGACTGCACCCAACCTGAACGAGTCAAGCAACTTCTTTGCCGAAGTCGCACGGTCCAAAATTGGCAGAGGAGCCCCAGCAGCTGTCAAGAAGCGAGATGTGCCCAATTTGGAGCTCTCATCCCACCCAGGCAGCAGGAAGCCCCCCTGTCTGTAACAGGAACTGGTCGAAAGTGTCGGGCAGGGGGTCCGATAAAATCTGTCTTACCGTTCCATGATTTTGAGCAAAACATTGTGCCTGCATTTTCCTGCGTTGTCCTTACTTCCGAATTCCTGCACATCCAAAAACAAACATGCGTAACATGCTTGAGATTGCCCCTGAGCAATGCTGCTAGAATATGTGTATGTCTGTATATTATATATATATACATATATATATAATAGGCGGTATATAATATATATATATATTAATATTTTATATATATATATATAATTCAAAACCTTAGTGCTTCTTGTCAATCTTTTGTGCAGATTCATAAGCTTTGGTCATAGCTGCCTCCTAGACCTGCGCTGTTGGAACCCTCTCAGGGGGGCCCTTTACAATGAATCAAAATGCGATGGGACTGGCACCATATGTCATGATGTCATGATGTCATGTGTTGCTTCCATGGACTCATTTCGGTCTGCAGCTATGACAGGCAGGAGCAAAATCTCACTGTACAATTTCACTTTGCGCAAAAGCTGGGGACGCTACATGTTAGCTTTGCAGCAACATGAAGCATCTAGTCTAGGGTGCTACTGGCTAGCTCTTTTTCGACAGCCAGGATCCTCTGAACATCGACCTGTCCACGAGGATCCCCGGAAAATCTGTGTCGCCACCGACATCGTCCGTGTGAGCTCAAGAGAACGTGATCAGGTAAGCCGGCAGCGCGGCACCTCTGGATCAACTCAACTACCCTGGGAAAAGTACCATGGAAAATAGATCGAAATCGATCCATCTTGCACATTTTGGACTTACATGTATTTTGGCAGAAGCTTGCTAGGATGTGAAGAGAGAATGAACAGCCTGCATGCTGCGTGATGAAGATCTCCGGGCCTCAGAATGTCTCTGATCATTCAAACAACATGAAGCTTCACCTCACAACATCCAGACAGCACACGGGAGGGGACAAATCTGCCACGGCAATGCGGCAATTGCAATGGGGCCACGAACTCGACAGGCTGTCGACCGAGGAGTGGTAGCGGTGTGGCTTATTTCTGAAGGGCAAAACCTCAGATGCTGTGCAAAAATCCTTCTCCAACATGTGAGCCATGATCAAAACATTGTCTATTTCCTGATATCAGAGGATGGTCATCAATCCATTACTTGGGATTTACATACGCATGGTAAGGAATCCCTAATGATGGTAGGATGACCATAACCCATATACCACGCTTTGACTATCGCTCATCATGTGAATGGAGGGACTAGAACTACTGGAACCCGTGGAACATGGTACTGCAGAAGGTTTTGTGTGTGCAAAAGGATGAAACCAATGCTCTCTGGTTGAAGGTGCAAAGAATTCCAAAGCAAGTAGCATCATTGTAGCAAAAGAAGAATGTATAGGCTAACTTCCAACCGCTCAACATGTCAAATCTGGTGGCGATGTTCACAATTGGAAATTCAAAAACGACTGCGTTTCGACCATTGAAACATTGAGACATTGAGATTCCAACACCTTTGTGCTGCGGATCTCCAAGGCATGGAAGCCCTGTCATCAGCAGGCACCTCATTTTCCAGACAAGTGCCAAGAACATTCGAAGAAAAAACAACAAGAAACAACGTAAACAACAAAATGTTTAAAACAAAAAAGCAATCAAAAAACAAAGTGGTCCAAGATGGTCCAAGTGACAGTGCAAACAGTGTGATCGAAGATTCAAAAGAAACACTGTGAAATACTGTGATGAAACAGCTACCGCAGTGTCACTTCGACTTCGGAATTTGGTGAACCGGCATTGGCGGAAAGCCCCTTGGTCCCCATGCAGCAGCATCTGTCTTGTACCATCTGGATTTGGCTTGCCGCAGAAACCGCCCTCCGACACATACCTGAAGTCAGTGTTAACTCAAACCTCCAGTCAGCAGACAGACTCTGCATCAGCATGATGCAACAGTTTTGCTCAATAGCGTTATCGTTCCTTACAGTCCTTCTGACAAGCACTAAAACAGTACAAAGCAGGCACACAAAGCAGGCACGACATCTATTTTCGTGATTCTGCAAAAGGCCTTCGTCCGGGTGAAACACCGTGTCAGTGCAGGGCATGCCCAGTGCCGATCCCGCAGGGCTCAAACAAGTGGCATACCCCTTTGTCTGCCAAGTGCTACCCACTTAGCCGACTTAGCCTTTACTTTTCGAACTTCTAGAGACAAAGTGTCCCAACGAATTTCCCGCTCAGCTGACTCAGGTTCACCACAGGTTCACCAAGCGAAGCTAGGCTTTGCCAGGAGGTCCCAGGTCTTCCAGGTCTTCCAGGTCCTCAAGGACTTGCCTCGCCATCACTCATATCATTTCTGAAGTCTGTAGGAATGTTGACTTTTCCGGAAGCCTCCTCAGGGCGCTTCTCATTCACGAGATCAATACCTTGGGCATGAGTGAACATCTCGAGCTCGGAGGTCAGACGCTCCTTTCCGGCCAAGAGAAGACCTGGGGCCAATTTGTGGCCTGGACAAACACCTTTCAGTCGAACGACTGTCTCATTTTCCTGCCGCAATGTCTTGAACATGCGAGCCATCCTGGCAATTGATCTCACCTTCTTGCGCATCCTGTCACGCACCTCTGGATCGATCTTCTTTCCTTCTGATTCTCGTGCTTTTGCATTTTCATTGGCAATCAATGCAGCCAATCGAGTTGCCATGTCTACTGTCTGGTTCTGGTCATCAGTCAGAGATGCTCTGTGCGTCACCCAAGTGGTGGTGTCAGGAAGCGGAGACAAGGCATCCTCTTCTGCTTCATCTGTGCCCGCTGCAGGCTGCAGGATGTAGTAGAGCATCTCAGTCACCTTTTCGATGACAAAAGGCATACTCCACTGGAAAACATCCATGAAGTTCGGGAGATGATACGGATGAGGAGAGCAATTAAACTGCAAGATGTTCAGGGTGCTGTTGTCGAATTTGAGAATGGCACCCTTGTTGTTGTAGACATCGCAGTAGTTCGGAGCAGAGAAAATGGTGATGACAAGAGGAAACCCTGTGCTGGGATTGGTTTTGTGCATCTTGTAGCCCTCTAGCTGTGCCTCATGGGCACGAATAATGGACAGCAAGTTGTTCTTCTTCAGGAAGGTTGTGGCTCCGTCAAAACTGTAGAAGTATGAGCAGCCACGAACCTCGTTGGGGATGAAAGGTGGTCCTCCTTTCTTCACAGTAGGCCGCTGTTCACCCTCCTTTGGCTCCAAGGGGTCTGACCAAAGCAAATCACATAAGAGACCCTCCTTGGGTGGCTCAGTGAAGCGGTTGATCTTTGTGATAGCCTTGACATTGCCAAGATCGGGTGAGAGCCCACCATGGACACATAGAAACTTGCCGTTGATGGTGGCTGCCAAGGGAAGATTGTCAAAGGAGTCCATAAAGGCATTGTAGACTCCAATGTCATACTTGTATTCACACTCCTCCCGAAAATTGAAAAAGGAGGTCATTTGTCGACACTCGTGATTTCCACGTAGCATCCGCACCTGTTTGGGATACTTGATCTTCAACGAAAACAGGACCGCCACAACCTCCACCGAGAAGGAGCCGCGATCTACGTAGTCGCCCAAGAAGATGTATTGGGTGTCACCCGGTTGGCCACCAACCTCAAGGAGCTTCACAAGGTCGTAGTATTGACCGTGGATGTCACCTACCACTGTGATGGGGTCATTGAGCTTCAAGAGATTTGGCTCATCCTTAAACAGATCTGAGGCTTTGCTGATGATGTCCAGCAAGAGCTCTTGAGACAAAGCTCCTTCCAAGATCAAATGCTCCATGAGGACTGGCATGTTGGGCTCACCATTTTTCTCGTAGAAGGTGTCAGCTGTGAGAAGCTGAGCAGGTGGCAACGGCACCTCTTTGATGGGTCGATCCTGCAACGGATCTTGCAGCCGCTGAGGCGGCTTACCCGGCTCTGGAGGTGCCGGTGGCATCGCTTCTCTGTGCCACTCTGTCCACTCTGTCCACTCTTTGTTTCTACTTCTCCTTTTTTTCCACCGGCCAACAGCGCCGATCGGGCCGAACTGTGCTGTGGGCCAATGGCTTCGGGAGCACGAATCTCAAAGCCAAGGGCACAACGATATTGAATGATTCAAGCACTCTTGAAGGAAAACAAAACTTCAGTCACTGCGTTTGTATGCGTTTGTACTTCTTTCTCTCATGGTTGTGAATCAAGTTTCATTTGTGCAGTTGTACACATTGAATGAAAAGGTTGACACAGTCCACTCAGATAGGAACTGATTTGCGTTGATTTCTTTGATAGTGATTTGCGTGCCTTGCTTCTCTTGCAAAATACGTGCCAGATCCCCAGACGAGGCTTCCCCGAGAGCCTTGGAACGTTGGCACTGCGGAGGACAAACTCTGGTCAAGGATTGATTTCAGGAGGGCTCAAGATGAAAGCGCAGTGCAAAAGTACTACATGAAGCAAACACTGACACAAATTGCCACCAGAAAGCGCTTGCAAATGCTTGCAGGGTAACTGAATTGAAAGGAAGTGAGTTTCTCACCGGCAGCTAGCGGCTGAAAGCCAGCAATTCTGCAGCTCACAATGGACCTTAGTTAGGATTTCACAGATCTTAACAAACATTCTGGATCATGAATGCAAGAACGCAAGGGATCCTGTAGAGTGAAAGATGTACGACTTACGAGCATGAGAAACAAACACATGCAATGGCATAGCAGTATATCTGAGTGCCAGTATGTGAACAAATGTCTGCAATTCAGAATCATTCAGATTGATAAGAATCTGGAAATGCCCTTTCAAACCCTTTCAACTGTTTGCTATTTAGTGGATGTTACAGGTCTATGGGGTCATGACCTCGTCACGACCTCGTCACAACCTTGTCTCAAGGCCCAAGCTCCAGATTCTCACTGAGACCACCGTGGAAGGCCCAAGACCTAGGACATTTTGGTAAACTGCAATTGTATGGCACTCGTATATACTGTATGATATATATATATATCTACATTCTCGAAACATGATATGATGTGGGTGTATATGTATATTGTCAGAGGAAGTTTCGTAGAGAAACTCCGAGTTACGGACTTTCACATTCCTAGTAATCCAAAGATCATAGTGTCAGGTGGGCACCTGCGATTCACCANTAGAGAAACTCCGAGTTACGGACTTTCACATTCCTAGTAATCCAAAGATCATAGTGTCAGGTGGGCACCTGCGATTCACCACATTAACAATTCACCACAGTAACAATTCACCACATTAACAATTCACCACATTAACAATTCACCACATTAACAATTCACCACATTAACAATT
>BGPT01002632.1:64200-79053 GCA_003297045.1 Symbiodinium sp. clade C Y103
AGAATAGCTGCGAGACGAGATTGACAGCAGCAAGAAAAGTTGAGAAAAGGTGGGAAGAGATGAGAATCGTTTCAAAAAAGTCGAGAGGAGATGGGAACGTTGAAGCAANCCTATAGGCAAAACTTGTGTTTCGATCCTATAGTCTTAAGCTTCTCTTCTTTTGGAAACTTCCGCCACCCGCCTCGTGCGGGTTTTACTTGTATTATATTCTGCTGTACGTATCTATGATATATTTTCTATGATATATTTTATATATGTATATTAACTATATGGAAATGTCTGGGCATCGAATGCTTGAAGACTGGACAAGTTGGTTCAAATGGCGTGTTGTCCATCACCTTAGAGATGAAGTGATCATAATGTAGTGCGCTCTTTGGTGTCTTTGTTGAACCTTGTTCTTTCACATTGCAGCCTTTTTGAAGCAGGAGAATGATGACTGTTGATGTTGGGAGATCTTGAACTCTTCTGCTGAAGACATTTGTTCATTACATGAGGGATGGCAGCAAATCTTCTCGACAACTCAGGGTCTCTTGGCCCTTTCTGAAAAACCTTTCACGGGGTTCCGTAAGCTTCTTCTACAACCATCACGGTTTTAGGATGTTCCCAACCAGCTGGCATTTTGAAAAGGAAAACACAAAAGAAAAAGGGCGTGAAATGTAGGAAGCTCTGTGTGAAGAGGCTTTGATCTAATTCAGTGAGCAAGCCCAATGACAGAAGAAGGATTCTGCAATCATTCAATGGATTTCAATAGTACGATTCCTTCAAAATTGTACCTGGGTCGCCCTGCGTGTGCAGCTCTGGATCGAACTCAACGCCCTGCAGCAGATTCTCAAATAGCACGAAGTCCGTGTTTTCAGTCAGTTATGTTTGGGATACTGTGTGGTTTCTTGGCGGCTGCAAGACGGCAACAGGTACCCCATCAGGATGAAATCCCCAAGGGGGGTTCAGTTTTGATCTCACTTTTCTGCCCTCGCCACCAGCAAATCTCAATTCGAGTCTGACCGTCAGCCTGCTCTTCAATATTTCGGCCCAAAGACTCAAAATACCTGTGGCTCAAACTGGCTAAATTGATAGGCTGGGACATGCGTAGCTTGGTTAGACGACCTAAAGAGTGTCTGCAAGGCGACAACACTACCGCAGAAAGCTTCAGTGGAAACCAGCACTCAAAACTTGTGCGCGCTTCCAACAAATGCCTCTTTCCAACTATGTGTACCATTCTGTACTGTGCTCCCAGACGGTTTGGCGCATCCTTCCAATTGCGGCAGGTTTTCGACCCGTTGGATGTTGCGGAGCTGCCTCAGTCGAACAAGGCTAAACTGCATGAGCTCAAGCACGAGCTGCAAGAACCAGTGTGACCAGCATTCTTCTCATCCTAATATGTAAACATGGTGGAAACATTGGATATATAATGATATATAAACATGGCAAGTCTGGAATAACAAAATACTGATCAAGACCTGTAAACATCTGCAAGGCTTGAAAGCTCTTAAGATGCACAGTGTCGATAATCTTTTGCAAGCAGGTGGCTAGCAGTCAACAAGAAGTGAAAGAATTGCTGTTTTGCATCACAGCCATGGCATCACTCCGTACTGTATCTGTCACTATCTGTCATCGTTGCAAGTCCCCTTGCATGCTGAGGCAGTGGCACTTTGTCCCAATTGCCCTGTGCAACAAACACAGACAGAGTGCTGCTCTTTCAACTAGGGAAAGGCAGCATTCCAAAAACCACCGTGGTGTCAGGCAGGGAGAACTCTTGCAGCTGCGGCTCACAAAGTAGAAAGAAACATATGAAAACTGAAAGTAGGCCCAACCAGAACCACGGTAGGTACTTGAAATCGGTTTGTGGAACTGACTTCGCAAAGGGTCAGCGAGCTGACGGCATTTCTCTGCAAACTCTGGTATCAAGGTATAGTAACGCTCGTCCAACAAAAGCTGCACACCAGGTAATCTGCCAGCCCGCCAGCGGCCATGCCTGGACCCCATAGACCGGAGTCTCCTGTCAGTTGCACACCCGATAGTTGCGACGTCGATGAAAGCGGCTTGCAAAGGCAGTAGATATGGAGAATGAAACGGAATGAATAAGACAAGGTGCCCTTGCTTGAAAGGTTTGACTGATCTGTGGAGGAAAGGAGACTGCTGAGGTGGAAACAACTTCAAAAGCGAGAAAGGGTCTAAGAATTCAGAACGCTCTTACAAGATCTTGCAAAACCCACAACATCCCTGATTCTTGAAGCTTCACTACCCCATCCTTCGGCTCCGCCCAGAAAATTGTCTCGACGATCGTCCATTCCTCACTTCCCTTTTGAACCTGCACATCGCTCCACGTGTCCCGCTATGTCCCACTTCATTTCTTCTGACGTTGCTGTCCACGACTATCCAAAATTATCCAAACACTTGAAACCTTCGAGTTTCTGCAATGGTCTGGGCCGAAAGATTCTGCTCCAAACGTCCGCCTCAAAGAGTTTCTGCTCATCTACTCCACTCGTCGCCTCAGCCAGTCGAGCTTGACAAAGTGGTAGAAATTTGAAGCCGAACACTATGACCCGTTCCATCTGCTAAGGGTAAGGCCCATCGTTTCCGCAATCCTTCTGGCTTGTGGCCTGCATTTCAAGTGTAACTTTGCCATTGGCTAAGCGGCTAACCGTCAACCCTGGTGCAAGTCATTCGCAAAAAGTTTCGGTGGGCAACAACTTCAGGAACAACCTCGGGTCTGTGTCGTGTGCCGAATTTCTCCCCCAGTCCAGTTGCCTAGCCAAGTTTCGGCTTCCAGACGTTGCTGAGAGATGCGTTCACGCCAAGTACGGATCATATGAGCCTCGCCAAGTCGTGAAGTGCAGTGAGCTTCCTTTCGTCAGGAGGTAAAAACAAATGAGCAGCCCTGGTCGGCTGTTTAAAAGTGCATAAAAAGTGTGTTTGCAAGCAAGGATGCGAGACATTGGCTGTAGATATACGACCACAGGGATTTTTGTCCAGATTCTATGTATCTCCCTTCTGAAATCAGAAACCAAACTACAAAATGCTAAATGCATTTGCAAAATCGGACATGTACACATAATATACATATATAAGTACATTTACATATGATATCTATCTATAATATATATATATGTATTGTCTACATCTATATATATACATGTATATATATATATATTACATGTGTGTAGTATTTTATGTATATATAATATTATGTAATTATGTAGATCAACATCTCCAACTAACGGCAGGTCAGCTGCCTCGGGACCCGCTGGACATAGAGTCGCATCGATCAAACGTGGCAACATGTCACGCACCAATAGGGACCTAAAGACGTTCAGTGAACGTCTGACGAACTTCGAATCCAATGGCTTAGTCCAAAGAGGGGATAGTGATGATAAACGTGTACCTGGAAATAGCACTAGCCATGTTAATAGGGAAGTGATGATAAACGATTCTGGGTTTTTGGGTACCCTGACAATTGGACTCGAATAGACACAAGGAGACTCGAAATAAAGGCTGTGAGATGAAGGCCATCTGATGGATGGAATGAAATGACCAAGCAGATCCAAGCAGTACAAGCCATGTTCTTTTCGTTTCTTTACATAATTTACCATTCATGACTGGCCTTCCAATTGGGGATGCCACTCCATGTTGTGCTTGTCGCCTTTGCGCGTCAGGTGCTTGGTCGGCAACCGCCCACTGTCAGCGGTATGGTACCTGAACGGCAGCTATATCATCCCACGAGTCCGGTTCATCAAAGAAGCATCACAAGTTGAGGTAGAGCTGACTGATGCTGAGGACTGGTGGGGAGGTTGGAAAATTAAGAAACTTCCGACAGAGATTTTCAAAACAAGGATTTGAGATGAAATAACCTGAAATATCCTGAGATAGCCTCAAGGCTTCCAAAGAGGACAGCATCGAAGGTGCATCAAAACACTAAAATGTGCGATATTGTCGAACGATGATTTCATCTGGGCTGGCGGCAACTGGAACTGCTTGGGTCACAAGAAGCACATGTTCTCTGTGCCCGTGGCAATGAGCTTTTCAAGGTGGTCACGGGTCGTGGGATAGACCTCAATACATCATACGAATGAAACAGATTTTAGTCGGTGCATGTCCGTGCTATCGAGATGCTTTTTGATGTTCTGGTGCAACTTGCCGCATCTTGTATGTGAGCATACAGCTAGGGTAGTTCTTGTTAGATTTCAAGGGCTTAGTATGGCTTAGACTTCTTGAGTTTTGCAAGCTCACCTGATCAGTCTGGGGCTCTCTTGACGTTGCTACATAGATGTGACTGATTGTCCAAGGCTGCGGCTTCATCGTTGCTTCCATGTGCCACTACCACAGGCACGCCCTGCACATCAGAGATGACGCAACAAATATAAATAGAAATGCCCACATTGCGTCATAGTCTATGAAAATCTATGAACGAAGGGAACTGGTGCCAATGGACATCACTGGTACAGTACTGAGTGTTCTTGAAGGCACCGATATTCAAGACCAGGTTTGGTGCGAACTTGGTGGCAATGTGATATGACTTGACATGGTGTGGCCTGGTGTCAACTGACTCGACCTGATATGGGATGCTTAAACGGAAACTTCAAGTCTTTTATGCAAACGCAGATGTCCTGTGGCAACTCTTTGCAGCGAGGATGAGCATTCAAGAGCAAACTGGGTCCTCGCCAGTACCCAGCCTGCCAGGCGCAACATGTCTGGCATGCGTTCAAAGCCAAGTCCAAGGCTGCTCATGGAGCGTGAATGGGATACCACTTGTTTTGATTGGAGAGCCAATTCGCAGAGTAAAACAAACAAATGGAACGAGAAAGGCAGCTAGAGAGAGAGAGAGAGAGATAGAGATCCTCTGTCAACAGTGTGACATTTACCACAATTGATGCTTCGACGCAAAGGCAACCTGCTCGTGTTCTTGACTTTCTATGGGTTCAATGTGGGAAGGGAAGAAAAGCTGCCATACCTAAGTCGCCCAAGTGGCCCAGTCTTGGCTTTTCTCCTGGCCTCCCATAGTCCGAGTAGGTAGATTCCTTCCACAAGAGCTGCGAAATTCAGGTGAGAAACTCATGAACCTGAAAAGAGGTGCAACATGGTGCAACATATTTCATATATTTCAAAGATCTTCAAAGTGCTAAAATCCAGGTGAGGATGTCGAGGCCAACAAATGCAACACAAATCAGGAAGATCGTATCCAGCCTCCTTTTGAAGCCGATGCTACCACGTGTGGCTGAAATACGTCGATCTCTGCCTGGAATGCTCTGCAAGTCTAAAGGCACATGGCCATGGAATTCCACGGAGGCACCGTTTTAGCACAAGACCAGAACTTTCAGGACTTTCTGCCGTGAATTTGTTTCTTTCAGTCCAAATCGCCTACCTTTTGCCATTCTTGGAAGATGGACAGCTCTGAGCCTTGATCTTCTCCAGATAAGGGGCTGCATCAAAGGTTCTCATCTCCGGGTTTGGGATGCCGTGGAAAAAGTTGACCTGAAAAAACAGATGCCTTGAAGAATTCCATGAGGTGCCTTGTAAAAAACCTGCCTGATAGCCAGCATCTTGGATCATCGCACTCTGGCGAGGATTGAGCATCTGCCCAAAGCCTACAACAGAATCATGCTGTGATATGCCGTGATGCAGTCTCACTCCAAGCTTCAAGTGCATGGATAAGAAACCTTGCATGTTCATACCATATCATACCATGGTACACTTATACCCTTAAAAGTAAATGATGTGAATGTTGTAAATTGTCAGCTTTTGTTCGGTCCTAAAGTTGGTCTTAACTGGCCTCGCCTGGTCCAATGACCAAAACCTTTGTCTCAGCCCGGTCCGCTGCACTGAGCTGCGGGATGCTATTGAACTGGCGCATCAGCACGAGGTCATCATTGAAAATGGTCAGTTCAAAAATCATTCAGATCCAAGGAGCAAATTTTGAACTCTTGAATCAAAAATCATCATGAATTTGCGAAGTGACAACTCTGATGTCGCGCCTTCACCTTGAAGTATTTCTCAAAATCAGCAAATTCGATCCGCTTTTTGCCACAGGCAATGTTCTGAGTGGTGCATGCGCTGCCAAACGAGGCAAAATGGAGGGGGACGCAAGGGAATGCAGGGATTATATAGATAGAGGTAGAAAGCTGAACTGGAATACTGAAAAACAGTTTGCGCAGTCGGCCTGAAAGAGGCGATCAATGGTGTTGAAAGCCTCTTCACTTTCCATAGCTTGAGCACCTAAGCAGCCATACTTAGCCATACTTAGCCATACTTAGCCATACTTAGCCATACTTCAAACATCTGCAAAAGTGGCTGGACCTTAAAATCACTCTACAAAAAGTAGTGTTGAGAAACATTTGAGGTTTGACTAAATAGCGTTCAACACTCCTCCGGTTAAAATTTGGCTGGTTCGAGACTGACAAGAAGCCACAGCCAAAACCTAACCATTCTAGTCCAAAATCAAAAGGGACTCGTTGATGTCGAGCCAGATCCTTTCTCATCCACGGCACCGTCAAGATGCGGCAGCAGGAAAGTTGCCACTTCCTCCTTCTCCTCCAAAGTTCAACAGATTTTACAGCACCAGCCCCATTTCGCATGCGCAAATCCATAAACACTCCATCGTCTCAATTTATGTACAAAATTGTACGAAAGATCTCGATGATATGGGGAAGAGGGGCCAATGCATTTCGTTGCCTTCACAGCTCCGAACATCTCGAACTTGGAGATGCTGCCGCTCTTGTCAGCGTCTAGGAGATCAAACATCCGAGCCCTGAGCTGGGTCAGTGTCACAACAAATCATGTGTTGATATGCTGCGCGATCTTGACTGATATTCACTTGTTCCATTGATACTTAGACCGGCTCCAGTCTGACTGTCTTATGATATATGTTGGGATCGTCCACCTAGTTGGCTGCTCAACCCACCTGGTTCAGTTGTCAGCAGTGTCTGCCGTTTGTGTCCCTATTCCTGGTGAATCTCTCTGGAGAAGGCTGAGGCAAAGGCAGTTCGCTGGCTGTCTCGGTGCTATCATCCACTTCCTGGCAAAATGTCCCTCACACATCAGGAAATTCATGGAGCTTCTCAGAGCTTCTCAGCGAGAGGACTTTGGCTCGGATTCTGACAACAAAAAAGAGCAAATTCACATGTTGCATCATGTTGCCTCCTTGGCAAAGAATGCTGCCAAGTCTGTGAACTTGATTCGCTGCCTAAGTCCAGTGGAGCAGATCTAACTTGCAGTGGCCGTAAAAAGCCAAGGGTGAATCCGCAAAAGTGTGAGTTTGAACTGAGTAGCACACTTTCCTTGGGAAATCAAATCGAATACATCCATCACCGCGTCAAAGATCTCTTCGTCCTTCGCTTCACCTGCAATAGGCGACACAACTGCAAGTGGGAATGTCCTGTTGTTGAAAGTCAGTGAGGACAATCTGTCGGAGTTGGCGTGTGTGTGTGTGTGTGTGGATATGAATGAACACATGTTGATACAAGTGTATCTACATCGATGCATGCCCATATACATATGTATATACAGAATGTATATATCTATACGTATACATATGTATATTTGTGTTACACACACACACATACTGTAGGTATGCAAACATTATATAATATGCTTCTTTGCAGCACCGGCAAAATGTTGCAGGTACTCCGATCGTGGACACATAGCTTTCCACGCAGCCTGGAATGTTAAAACCCTTCTTCGGGAGGATGAAGGCTGCGACCTGGACAGGAAACACTCAGAGTGAATCTATATATATGTATATACCCCATGTTACATGTAGAGCATAGTAAGATTGGAGTTCAATCTCGGTTTCGATTTAAAGTTGATTCCATTCTGGATTAGATAGATAGACATTCAATCACTATCATTTATACGTGTTTTACATTCATTTGTTTCTATATACTGGCTTTTCGAATGTTTCAACCAGTTCTGCAAGATGTCATCAGTCTTGGCCTCAGGGTCCTTTTGTGCAGCGGCCACCAACTCCATCTTTGAGACATAGCCGCGGCGCTTCGTCTTGGTGTCACAAAATGTCACTAGGGCGGTGGGAAAAAAGAAACAATTATGTGGGTATATCTGTATATCATATATTATGCACAATTATGTACTATATATATATATGTCTCCCAGATAATCCCAATGACTCATTTTACCGCTGGGTTGATTGTGAATTGTCACTTCTGTGGTGGGTAAAGTTAGTCATTGGACTTTCAGGGTATATGTACACATGCTCTACTGTATATTATTTATATCATATAATATATATATATATATACATATACATGTGTCGTTTGAAAAATAATGAAACAGCTTGCTTGACGACCTCTAAAGCAGATACTTCCAATGAGAAGCAGCAATGCAAGTCGGACGACCCTCAAGATCCCTTCCGAAACTCAGATGCCCCGCGTCTATTCTCTCGCAAATGTCACGCAACTCGGCCTGAGCTGTTGCTCTGCTACACCATGAACACTGCAACATCATGACATCTTCCAAAAAATTGGAGCTTCAAGTCAGCACAAAAGAAACTGTCTGGGCCACCCACGTCCATGTCATCCAAAACAATCTGACAGACTTGCATTTGCATACATTTGCAACAGCATAAATGTTGAAAAATGTGTTGAAATATGTTGAAATATGTTGAAAGTTCGCCAAAACAACGCGGGGTAAAATGTCCATATCTGCCATGTGCTGCCTTGAGACGCCCGGAGCCGAACTGAGATCCATCCCAGCCTCGTCAAGCGAGAGCTTACTATTTTTCTACCAACAAAACATGGTAACTCATGGGAAGTCTATAACATTCTACAACTGTGTTGCATATGTTGCATTTTAGAACGGAATCAGTTCTGCATTTGCATAGGTTTCCAATTTCTTCCACATGTTCCAAGCCTATTGTGTTTGTGTGTATAATTGAATTCTGCCTTGGCGGGTTCAACTTGCTCACAAGCTGCTGCCGTTCTAGCATTTGCTGTTGACGCGCATTGCTAAGCGCAAGGCCGGATGACGTTTTCGTGATGGGGCTGCCATCAGTGGAAACCTTGCGATGCAAGATCAATACACAATATTCTTGGTTGGGAAATGTTGGGAATCTCGCCTCAACATCACATTGCAACAGGATGTCACAGGCTACTCATCTACTTGAGGCATTCTCAGCTTCCCTGAGTCCGCCTGTGAGACCACTTTGGACACCGGCGAATCATCAGATACCGCCTGGAAGATGCACAAATTCGCAGAGTTACTCGAAGCGATCAATCATTGTGGAGTTACTCTACACAAATGTAGAGACGAAAAGAGGTAGAAGCTGAAGCAGCAGTGAACAGTGTAAAACCATTTCAATATTCATTTCAATATTCATTTCATCAAATTGGCAAGACCAAGCTGCATTAGCTCCACTGCCATCAAGAATCCTCAAGACCAAGTCTGCTTTTCAGGCGCTGCAAGACTGTGCCTTCGGGGAAGGCTGCGCATCTGGCGGCAAACCGCCTCCTACCGGCAGAACCTGAAGCATGTCATCAAGCCATCAATCAACAAGCAGTGCCTAAACATGAAGGCTATTGCAGGCTATTGCCTTGACTGATGTACCTGTGTATTGATTATTGTTCATTCATGCATTCATTCTCTTGTTTCTTCTTGCTTGGAAAAAGAGAAAAAAGCAAAACAAAACTTCCGTGCATGAGGTTAACAAAAGAACACTAGGTGAAGGTCTGCTTCAGGATAGAAAGAAACCCTCCAAGGCCCGCTCGGGTCCCTTGCCAGGAGCCTCAGTACAGGCTAGCATGGTGTATGTGTATCCTACAAGTAGCGTCCAAAGAGAACAGCAAATTCTGAAATGGGAGTCAAACTGGAATCTATTCAATCTATTTGCTTCAATATGAATCAGTACCGTCTTGGGTGCTTCTGGGTGCTTACACCCTTTGCTTTGGATCAAACTGCACGTCCTTGCACCTTGAGCTCCGCGCCTTTGGGACTGGGTGCTGTCCGGCTTTTGGCACAACCTGACATTTGGCCCATGTTTGGTAAAGTCCTTCACCAAAGGAAATACTGTAGCATTTTGTTTGTAGAAGTCATTTCCAACACAACTTTGTAGATTTCATGTCTGGAGTTCATTATCAGACTTGTGAAGATGTTGCAGGTGTTTGACAGACCTTGGCAAAGGGATCACATTGGTTGAGAAAGTTGCTGGAAACGATCAGCAAACCCACCTGGAAACCGGCTGGATATCCACCTAGGAGGGGTACACTGGTGCTGGCGCCACTGATGCCACTGGGTTCGGCTAGCTGATTTCAAGTGCCAAAGTGTCCAGGACTTGCAGCCATCACAGAATGACAACCAGTATCAAGTCATATCAGGTCAAGTACTGTACTTGTCAACCAGTGCAACAAAAGGTCCTTTAAAAGGTCCCTTGCTGTTCCTGCCTGCTGCAAATCCCATAGGCAGCATAACTGATGGCGCGGCCGAGTCAACAGGACAGGCGTCATTTCGCAACCCATGCTGGTACAACTACTTGTCAGAGCCTGTCTCTTTGGCTAGAAAACTGTGGGGAAACAAGCTGCAAGAACAGAATTTAAGACAAACTACGGCTGAGAACCGAGGGATATTGAATAACTTTAAGTTTGGAAGGCTTAGCTCCACCATTTGATTTATGTTGTAGCAACGTAAAACTGAACAAGGTGAACAAGCAACATTCACGATTCTCTTTGTTGAGAAAAACCTCAAGGCCATGCATGTTTGACAGGTCCAAAAGTCGGGGATGGAAATGACGGAAACGTGTCAAGATCTGCATTCCATCTCCGAATCTCCAAAGCGAAGCGCCTCCTGCTGGTGAGCCAGGCATCAGAACCACGCCTGCAGCTGGACGCTGGGAGCTTCGTCCGCTCGACTCCAAAACCCAGGCATGAAGCAAAACTTCAACTGCTTTCACTATCTTTCATCACATGTTCGCACATTTTCCCGCATTTTCTCAGACGTTGTGTGGTTAAATTGGTTAAACATGGTTAAGACATGTTAAGACACTCAGGTTCAAAAACTTCGTGGCCGATCCTTGGGCCCATGGTGGCGCTTGCGATCCAGGTGTTCCTGGCACCGCGTACATCCAGATCCCACCAGTCGCAAGAACCACAACAGTGGCACATCTGCTGCTTTGAAAGATTTTGACATGTTTGAAAGCATTTGAAAGCTACAATTCCTGTGCTTGAAGTATCTTGAAGTAGCGTTTCAGGGTTTGAAAAGTACCCTTCCATTGCAGATACTACTGAACTCTACTGATCAGGATTTATGCGACAGATGCTGCTGCGGTGGTGGTGCCAGCTTCTTCTACAATCTGTCCTGGAGGTGGATGTGGGAATCCCGGTGCAAAGCCTCTTGCGCGACCCAACGCCACACTTTGCAACAGATACAATCAAACCCAGCGCAGGCGCGAATGATCAACAGCGATAATTTTGTATCATGACACCTGTCCGTGCATGTTGACTCCACACCTAGTAATGAATAGTAACGGATAATGAATGACGATAAGGGATTGGAAATGGATAGTAGCGGCATTGACCTGCAGGATTGGAGAAGGAAATTGGATCGTTATGGCCGGTCTATGGCCGGGCTGACCAAAAAGTCGTAGGGACGTCGAACTTAATCGCAGCCCATGACAGTCTGTGTTGCGCCATTGGTTTGTGCATGTTTGTGCACACACGAGTTCAATTTCCGTTGCATGGTGAAGGACCAAGCCATTGCCCGTGCTTGAGGGTAGGCCGGGTAGGGGATACCTTTCAAGTTGCCAATGGTTCAGACTAGCAAAAGACACAAACCCAAAACGTGTTGCAACAAACAGAGATCATCAGAGATCTAAGCTGTAGACCTGGAGGGTGCAGAAACTGGAGACCTTGGAGCTGTTTGGCTCGAAGTTTTCATGTCGCTCCACTGCACTTTGCTTTGGAAGTTGCACGCCGCTTCTGGGCAGCCGGCCAGGGTGCGTCCCCTGGCAACAGTGCTAAAGATGCTAAAGTATGCCAAAGTGCTACATGACACAGTCGTGAGTTCCGATCATAGCATCATACAAACGTGGTCGTGAGCATTCTGAAAGCTGTCAAAGGCTTGGGATTCCAATGCACGCAGAACAAGGAGCAAAACAAGGAGCAAAAAACAATCCAAAACATGCCAACAAGGCAAAGTGGGGAACTGCAACTCCCCGGTGTGGCGGTGCTGGTGATCCCGGTGCCACTGGTGACCCAGGCTGCCCCAAAGGACCTGGCGCTTCTGCCGGTGGACCCACAGTAAAGAGTTGCCCTATGTTGCCAGTGTAGTAAAACTGAATAGCTACTGGATACCTTATGGTTCTACATAAGCCGAATGATCTCAAATGATTATCTATGACTAGGTGAAGCACTGCCAGTGTTCTACACCAGCCATGGCACCTTACAAACACATCCCTCGCACTGGCCTTGAGGCCCAGGTGGCTGCGTCATTATGGCCTGGCCACGCAACAATGAAGCAATGGCAATGAAGTGTTTGGTTTCCAGGAAATCCCACGAGAAAACATGCCAAACATGTCCGGCTTACGTAGGAAGGCAGGGAGACAGCCACGGCTAGTACAGTTTAGCACTACGATTAACCCCAAGTAGCTTGTCTAGTCTTGTCTAGGCAGTCTTTGCACAGCTATGAGTCGTTTCACCTGATCGTAAATTGTCTAAGTCACTTTGCTTCAAAAGAATCGGGGACTTCCAACTGTATTTTCTGTCCCTCAATTTGTCCTGGAAGCTGAGAGCCAAAGTTGCAGCGTCCCCGTCAACAAGTACAACGAACCATTTCTCAAGCAGTTCTATGGTAAATCGAAATGTCGTGTTTCCATGTTGGCTGGACCCTAACCTAGTTTTGCCCTCCACCTCTAAGCCTCTATCCAACAAGTCCAAACATCTCTCCAAAATGCTTTGAAAGTTTGGAAGATTTATGGGTTGTCCTTGACCATGTCGAAACAAAATGGTGAAAGAACGCCCGAAGAATCACGTGTTGCTTCCGATGCTTCCGATTCCTTCCGATTCCTGCCTGAGCTGGCGAGACTAACCAGCTTCGCGGATCCAGATCATGACTGGGTGCAGAGAAAACACAGCTGTACCTCGGCAAAGAACTCCATTTGACAGTTGTGACATGTGATATCTTGTTCCTGTAAATCCTTTGAATAGCGCATGCAAATGAACTCCTTGCCAAAAAGGAAATCCCTGAGTTGTGACCTTGTGGCAATAACTGTCCTGGCAAACACTTCCGAGCACAACAAATGCACTTGCCAACCTGTGACCTCTGTGCCTTGCAAATGCGAGCAGACTTGGAACACGCACGCTGCGCCAGCAGTGAAGCCAGAGCCCATCACCAGCAGCGCGCAGTGATGCGCATCCTCAGTGGAGGCAAGAAGCATAGATGCCCTGGCAGGATGCTGTGATGGTTTCATGGTTGGTTTCATGTTGCTTCTGTGATGTTCTGTGCATCTCGTTCTATCTCCCAGTCCCGGTGAGCAAGAGCTCTGAGTTCCTCGCTGCACACGCTGATGGCAGTGCCCTACAGAAGATATCGAGTTGGTCAATGCATGGGGCAGAAGATTGAGACGAATTCCGGAAATGCAGTTGACAAACGAAATTCCGGACGTGTTTCCTCTACGCCTGGCCTTGCTCCAGTGATGCGAGGATGCACTGTCACGCTTCGGTTGGTGTCAAACCACAGGCCACTCCTCGTCAATAAGGACTTCAGAGTGGTCAATATCGACAAACCGACAATTTTTTTTCATTTAGGCCACTACCAAAACTCAGGAACTGGCAAACATGGTTACGAAGTAAAACCTGTAAAAGTGCACCGAAGCATGCCGAAGTAGGTCTGACCTTTGTGCGCCTGTAGTCTGGTTGGATGGAATGGCAGAGAATGGGAGCGGAATGGATTGATGACTACAAGGACTGAAAGGACTACTCATCCGCGTCCTGAACCGTAGCGAGAGATTCAGTGACGGCGCTTCCTGCCACGGTCATGTCCCATGGCAAACCCGGCTTGCAGATGGTGGAAATGAGAAAGATTCAGTGTTGTAAGGGAGTCTGACAATGCAATTATCAGATCGTACATGCCTACATCTGTTACATGTTTCATAGTCAAAAGCACATCTTGCTTCTGGCAATTAGTCCAATACTACTAATACTGTACTACCTACATATTAATTGCTAGACTAAAGCGTGGTTTTCCGCTACTCAGGTTTCTAGTAAGTTGTGACCATGAATGAAACTCGCAATATCTTGCAAGAAAGTGGGCAAGCCGCCTGGTCATTCCAGGGCACCATGTCTTGAATGCCAGACCTCATATCCAGCAATCACCGGAAATAGACTGCACTCCTAGGCTGAAAGAGGCGCTGTAACAAATGTTCAGTCAACTCTTAAACATGTTAATGTGTCACCATGCCATATTCTGAGCATCCAACGAGACTTCGAATCTGCAAAAGAACATGAAGGTCCCATTGCTCATGCTGATGTACTCAGCCAAACCTGGTAAACGGTGAATAGTAGAGATGTGGAGCAATGTGTAGAGACCTCAAAAGTGTTTGAGTGGTTCATCACATCTTATTCACATCCCTTCACTGTGCTTAACTAGGCGTGAACCAAGATTCTCAAAGATTCTCCAAGATTCTCTGCTCAGTCCTTTGGTTTTTGCTCAAAAGCTGAAGTCCGCACCGTCAGCTGAGCTTGATCCCTCACGCGCCCGGCGTTCTACTGGTGTAGTCCTGGCAGAGAGAATTTCAGCACTTTCAACATAGTCCTTTCGAAGGCCTCCAATTCTCATGTCCATCCATGTTTTTCTCTTTTATTTTGAATTCAATGAGCTATATTTTTTTTTTTTTTTTTTTTTTTTTTTTTTTTTTTC
>BGPT01002633.1:3951-24922 GCA_003297045.1 Symbiodinium sp. clade C Y103
AAGGAATCATTTAAAGTGCTTGAACATGTGTTGACTTGAGGGCTTGCCTCAACAATGTCAATATCACAATCAATCCTAGAAATTCATTGGTTGCCTATGTTTTTGCATAGTTTTTTGGCACATTTGAAAAATAAATCAAAAGACAAAACTGCCTAATCCATGTTCCAAGCCCCTAAGTTTTCCCCAATGCTACCTGCAGTTTTCCANATCAAAGCAAACAATAAAACAACCAAAACAAGTTTGCAACCCCTACGGTGGGAGAAGTGGCAATGAGTCAAGCCCTGCCATTCTTGTATTGTTTTGCCAGCCCTTTCAACCCAAGAAACCAACAAAAACAAGAAAAAACAAGAAACCAAAAAANAAGTGGCAATGAGTCAAGCCCTGCCATTCTTGTATTGTTTTGCCAGCCCTTTCAACCCAAGAAACCAACAAAAACAAGAAAAAACAAGAAACCAAAAAACAAACGATCAAGAAACCAACAAATAAAAAAACAAAGAAAACACAAGTAAAAAACATGTCCGGGCCCAACTCCAACCACCCCCTTGGGGTATGCAATCTTGTTTTTGTTTGTTTGTTTTTCTGTTTTTGTTCGGGTTTTTTTTCGTTTTTTGGTTTCTTGTTTTTTTTGGTTTCTTGATTTTTTTGGGTGTGGCACAAAGAAAGTAAACTGCAAAGGTGAGATTGCAAAGAGCAAACAAACTCATTGCAGTTGCATAAAANAACACAAGCACCAGTAAACTTACATCCCAAGGACATAAATCTTCCCAAATATCATACACAGCAACATACAGGTATGTCTCAAAATGAGGTGCCCTTTTTTACTTTAAAAAATCGTATTTTACAAGAAAAGCGCGCCCTTTTTTAATCCCAAAAAGGGTATTTCAAAGGGAAAAAAGGGCGCGCCATTTTGAGACACCCCCATACACGGCCACAAGTAAACTGATATCCCCAAGGACAGAAATATTCTCAAGTAACATATTTTGCCACAAGTAAGATGACATCCCAAAGTCCAAACAAATTCCAATATAAGATCCACCCATCCAACACAGACCCCCAAAAAAAAACATGAAACATAATGCTGAATAAAAAACACACAAATAAAACAAACACAGACATCAGCACCAGAAAACCTAGCTAATCAACATTCAAATCCGANAACACAGACATCATCACCAGAAAACCTAGCTAATCAACATTCAAATCCGATATTGCGAGCATTAGATTGCATTCAAAATGAATCAAATCACAGAAAAAATGCAAAAAAAATAGCAGAAAGTAGCAAAAATAAGAAGAAATACTTTCATTTTTATATCTCAAAAAATAGACCAAAAAATTAGGTTACAACCTAAATCGATTTAGGTTATAAGTNAGGTTGAAAAGTAAATTTCTACCTAAATTTTTCGACCTAAATCCCAAAATTTACGTAAATTTTTTGGGAAGTAAATTTACTAATTTCGGAGACTCAGGGAAGCGCTTCTTGAACTTGTCGTGCATCTCATTGAGCCATGTTCGGCTTGCAGCTAGAGCAATGTGTCGTTGCCAGAGCGCAGACACGGCCATCTTTCTTCCTGAAGAAGTTCTCATCCATCTTGGAAGATCGGCCATCACAATCGCGGATGAAACCATGAAGACAAAGCTGCCACGCCAACGGAGCATCATTCAAGCCGTAGACGGGCTTCTTGCACACAAGTCCATAGTCAGTCAGGTTGGCTTCAGGCAGTGCGAACTCCTTGGATAGCTTGGCCAAGTGTTTCCACACATTCAATGGTGGGATCACAATCACAGTCCTTGATGGAGCATGGTGTCCTTGTTCTCGAAGAATTCGTTGGATTTCTTGAAAGCTCAGGCCCTTGAGAAAGGCTCCTCCAACATCTAAGGACTCAGCATCTCGCTCCTCATCTTGTGCTGTGAAGCTCACCACTAGTCGTTGTGAAAGTCTTGTGGCCGTAGTGCTCCTGGTTGTCAGCTGATCTTTCAGTGAGTCTAAGAACCCACGTGCACAGAGTCGTGACTTGACTCGGATGCTGCCATCAGGGTAGCGCTTCTTCTTTCTCACCCAGATCGCATCCACAATGANGTCTAAGAACCCACGTGCACAGAGTCGTGACTTGACTCGGATGCTGCCATCAGGGTAGCGCTTCTTCTTTCTCACCCAGATCGCATCCACAATGACCATGTCGGAGGTGAAAGCTGAGTTGTGCAACTTTTGAAATGCACCTTCTTCGACAAACTGCTTGATCTCAGCGAAATCAGCCTCGTCGACTTCAGGCCAAATGTTGGCTGTCAGGTCATCCTCAGTGATGTTGTTGGTCTCCTGGTCAACCTTGAAGATGTCGGCTGTGCGCAAACAGGCCACAGCAGGACCACTGGTCTTGTAGGCCAAGTTGAACAGCAGTGGTAGTTCTCGTCGTTCTTGATCATACTTCTTCAGCAAGAATGATCGTGTGTCCTTGATCATGAAGTCGAGGTTGTCCTTCCAGGAGTCCGGGTATAGTCCAAGGTGATGACAAGGTTCTTGGAGAAGTTGACATAGATGTCCTCCAGGAAGTTGAGGTCCTTGCGCATCATGTTGATCCGCTGCTTCTTCTTNGGTGATGACAAGGTTCTTGGAGAAGTTGACATAGATGTCCTCCAGGAAGTTGAGGTCCTTGCGCATCATGTTGATCCGCTGCTTCTTCTTCTCAGGAGACAGGACCACAGTACGTGTGTCAGGACCATCACGCTTCTTGTTCTCCAAGTCCACATCCATGTCCTTGTTGATGTCGTTGTTGGTCATTGGTTGATCAGCAGCTGGTTGATCTTTGGGAGCAGTTGTCTCTGCAGGTGTTGGAGGTTCCAATGCTTCGGTCTTGTAATAGTAGAAGTACATCATGCATGTGTCCTCCTTCACCAAGTTGGAGATGCGCTTGAGCTTCAGGTTGTTGGAGTTCTCATGTTGTTGCACTGAATAGTTCTTGCTACCGATGAGCCAAAGAATCATCGTTCCGGTGGTGTTGGTTGGAGGCTTGATGGAGCGAAGGCTCTTGCCGATCATGATGCCATGCAAGGTCTTCCTTGTCATAGATCTTGAGACAATGTCGGCCCATTCCATGATCTTCTTCACGTCCGGTGTCTCTCGTGGTGTCTTGTACCACTTGCCATCTTTGCTTCTTCGAAGCCAGCCGTAGAAGTAGAGCTTGTGGTCTGAAAGACCTTCGGCAAACTTCATGATGTTGAAGAGAGACTGTTCCACCGGCTCGGAAGGGATCTCNTCGAAGCCAGCCGTAGAAGTAGAGCTTGTGGTCTGAAAGACCTTCGGCAAACTTCATGATGTTGAAGAGAGACTGTTCCACCGGCTCGGAAGGGATCTCGAAGTGCATGATGCCTTTGTAGGCTCTGATGTGTCTCAAGCTCACAAGGTAGGGCTTGCCCTGGTACTGGATCACGGCAACTCCTTCATCTTGATCAAGTCGCAGCAGCAATGCTGGGCCCCTTCAACCATGATCTCCTTGAACTTCTCGGAAGAACTCCACTTCGCTGGTGCCAGCAACAAGCTCGCCAACATCTAGTTGATGAGGTCGTGTTCGATTGGCTCTTGCAACTCGATCCTCCACAATGGCTTGTGCTGTTTGGGCCAGTGCAGTCTGTCTGGTTCTCACTGCACGCTCGAAGACAGAGAGGTCTGTTTGCAAAGCACCAGCAACAGCCAAAACTCCAGTGCTTTCGGGGTTGTAGAATCCCCGTGGTAGGACTCCGAACACGCTCATGCATGGGGTCACCCCTCCATAATTGAGGGTCTGGTTGTGTGCCATGGCAGACTCCTGGGCAATTTCATGTGGCTCTGGTTGAAGTCCTTGTCGGCACAATTCGGCCTGCAGTTTAAACATCGTTAACTTCAATAACTGCACATGTCGTTCAACGATGCCTGTGCCCGTGTGTTGTTCTGCTCCTGGACCTTGAGTGGTGCCTCGAGGACAACGTTCTATGCCCAATCTTTCACACTCTCCGGCTGTATCATAGCCCATGAGAGACATTTGTTGGTCCAGGACGATCTTCTTTGGTGGGCCAAAGAAGCACATCCAACCACTGAAGATTGCGGCCAGAAGGGTCTCGGAGTCTTGCCCAGTCAGCTCCACACAGGTCTTGTATCTGGTGGCCTCGTCAATGATCAGGAGGAACACGTGGCTCTCCCAGTGAAAGAGGTCGATCTGAAGAGTGTCACCAAAATGGGTGCCGCCACCAGTTCTCATCTGTGGTGGATTTGGAAGTCGCACAAACTTTCTGCAGACCACACATCCTTGAACTGCTTCAGAAGCCAAAGCTACAACATCAGCTGGCATGCCTGCCTTCCGCAGAAGGTTTTGAAAGTCCATAACAGGCGTGTGCCAGAGTCTCTCGTGAAGTCCAACCAAGAGACGTAGTGCTTTGTTGCGATCTCCATTTTCAACAAGTNGTCCATAACAGGCGTGTGCCAGAGTCTCTCGTGAAGTCCAACCAAGAGACGTAGTGCTTTGTTGCGATCTCCATTTTCAACAAGTCCAGGGAGTTTCGCCAGCACTTTCTTCAGGTTGTAGTTGGGCTTGATTGGAGCCAATGGTGCTCGATCTTGTTCTTCAAAAGCTTCTTCTTCGTAAGCAGGTTCTGCTTCAGCTCCTTCTTGTGGATGTGCAGGACGTTCATGTACTGCAGGAAGTAGAGCTGCATCATCTCCACGAGGTGGAAGTCCTGGTTGAGGTGGAATGATGGCCCTTGGTCTCGAGGATGGTGTGGAAGGAGCTGGTTGTCCTCCATGTTCAGAACCATAGATGGTGATCATCCAGTCTTCCACATCAATCGCTTCGCTGATTTAGGCAATCGACATTTCACGGATGTCCTCAACCTGGTTGATGGCCCACTCCTTCACGTGGCCAGTGATGTGCAGCCGCAAGTAGGCAGAGGAAGTTGGCAGCTGTGGTTCTGGAGCTGTCTTCTTGAAGGGTCGTAGAGCAATCTTGATTCCCTTCACCAGCATGAAGTCAGAGAACATCTCCTTGTAGAGGTTCATCAGGACCGCATTCTCGACCCAGAGCTCGTAGTCAATCTTTCTGTTGACCGCTTCGTTGATGAGNCATGAAGTCAGAGAACATCTCCTTGTAGAGGTTCATCAGGACCGCATTCTCGACCCAGAGCTCGTAGTCAATCTTTCTGTTGACCGCTTCGTTGATGAGTCCAAGACTGGTCTGGATCGTTTCCATCAGCATCTTCTTGATGTACCCTATAGATCAGGTTAGGCTATTAAGAGCAAAATAGTTTATATCCTATTTTCTATCTAATAGTCAGGATGCAAATAGGATATGCATAACCTAAAAAAAGGTTAGGTTATATCCTATTCATTCAAATAGGATAAACTATTTTTAGGTTATATGGTCAAATAGGATAACCTATTTTTAGGTTATTTGCCAAATAGGATATAACCTGTTGCAAGTGTGGATTCATAAGAACATGTTTTTGAACAAGTGTATTGTAATTTGGTCAAACATGTTTGTATTGTTTTGTTCCAACAAGTTTACTTCATTGGTGGGGTTTGTGATTATTGCTTCTAACCAGGCCAAGTTTCCACAATGACATTAATGTGTTTTGTTGTATTGGTGTAAACCAAACTGGTGGGAAGAAATGCTTTTTATTGGAGAAGACCGTGTGAAAAACATATTCATAAAAAGCCATCTGTGGCTTTGGCTCAAACTGTGTGACCTGGAGAAAGAAAAGGCATGGTCCCAGGAGAACGAGTAGGCACAGACATGCCTCCATGGACTTCAGCGGTCAAAGTCAATCACAAACATCAAGTATGGAAGCAAAAAACTGCACAAACACACCCATGACAGACAGAGACATTTCAATATTTTTTGCAAACACTCTTCTTTTGCTGGCAGAGGCCATGGAGGAGCGAAGAGTTTTTGTAGATGGCATCCCATTTCTCATGAATGAGCAGTGGATGAGAATGCATTTGGTGTCCTTGGACATTCGCTCTCCAACAAAGGTCTTCTTCAACAGACGAGGCGAACACAGGAGCCCTGATCAGTGGACCCAATGCTTCTTGTGGTACAAGTCCCAAGAGGAAGCTGAGATGGTTGCTGAAGCCTTGAATGGCTCAAAGTTGCCTGGGTGGTGGCGAAGGCTTTCAGCTGAACTTGCAAGGACGAACCCTTCCTGGCAGCCGCTGGATTTGATTTTGTTTTTTTGTTTATCATGTTTTTGTTGGAAGATTGCAAGGGACTTGCTCTTTATACTACACATTGATCAGACTGGTTGAAAGGTATCCTGAAGACTAAATGGTTTTCCAGATGTCATGGTGCAGTTGTATCAGCTAAGGCCAGAGTCAATGCAGCCTTCCAGCTACCATGAGCAAAGGGCCATGTGGGGGAGACCTCAGCAGCCAGCAAGGCCAGCAGAAACACCAAAGATTCTTGGCTGAAGACAACTTATCGGAGATGACATGGTAGTGTCCATGTATTGGAGAAGAGAAAGAAGCAGCATTTGCTGGGGAAAAAAACTACAGCATTGGGGTTCATATTGGAGGTAGTTGGAGGTAGAAAAAATTTTCATTCCTACACATTGGAAGAAATAGAAACTTCTGGGGGATGCTTGGCAACCAAGGTCTCCTGAGCCTTCGAAAAGAGATGCATGCACCAATACTTCTCAAGCTGCACAGGCAAATGCTTCAACACAAACCATTGAGAGCTCCTTCACCAGGACCTTGTGGTAAAGATTTGTTTCTTGGCAGAAGGCTTGCCTTTTTTAAATCTGTGGAGGACCACCGTGAAAGTTCCAAAAGCTGCAGAGAAAAGGACTGCAGAAAATTTGGCCACCAGAAAATGTGGTCACCAGAGAAGTTTTGCTTTTGACCAGACATGTTTAGTTTTTGGAATGTTTTTGTTTGGCCAGGACAGTTGCTGACAATGCGCAGTTGGAAGCTCCCAGCAAAGTTGCAAGGACCAAATGATGTAGAATGCATCAGGCTACGGAAATTGTGAATCTTTTTGGTGGCAGGATGGGGCCACATGGTGCATCCCCAACATGTTCTCCAAGGACCCTGGTGAATGTTAGGGTGTGTCTTGTGTGGGAGTAAGCATGCATGCCCGGGACTTCCCTTGGAGAACAGCCTGGTGGTGCATCTTCTGGCAGTGGAATGTCAGCTTTCAGCAGGACTGCTCTGCTTTGTTTTTTGTCACCTTGGCTTCATGTGATTTCCCTGGCGCAGGTTCCTCAACAATTTCCCTTGGCCCAAGCCTTCCCCCAGGCCTTTGAAGAAGACATTTGCTGAAGCAGCAGTGCTTACACCTTGCATTGGAACTTTTCTGTCTTGCAGGGCTGGGGCTGGACAAGCAGCTCCTGCCCAAGGTTCTGCAAAGAGCGGCCAGCCAGTGAGGACAGTACTTGGGTTTTGGGTTTCTAGTGGAGGTTGCATTGAGCACTGTCTTGGGCAGGATCTCTGCCTGTGGCTTGCCTGTTAAGGCAATGCCTGCGGTGCCAAGGCAATTTTTTTGTTGCCAGTCTGGTGCTGCAATTTTGTGCAATGACTGTGCAAATCTTGAAATCCTGTACATGCCTGGCAGGTCCAATCCAGAGGATTTTGGCTCCAAGCCAAAATGCAAGGCCATGCCAAGGACTCTACTGTCATGTATTGGAGCCATTTATGTATTGGAGCCTTTCTGTTGTATACTATATATCCTGTGTTGGTGAATTTTTTTTGTTATTGGTGTATTGGAGGATTATTATTGGAGAGACAAGTTGACATATTGGAGGAATGTTATTGGAGAAGTGTTATTGGACATATTGGAGAAGTGGTATTGCTATATTGGAGACATGTCTTGGCTACATCATGGGGCATAATTCTAATCCTTGCCTTGTTTTGCCAGTTTTGTGATTGCATTTTGTTGGGGATACCTTGGTGGTCTTAGTGAGATTTTATGCTTCAAAATTCTATTGGAGATGCAGCATGAGCTGTTTGCAGGAAACCTGTGGGCCCACAGGTGAAAGCCAAGCCCATGCCTCCAGTTCCTTCGCCGTCCAGGACTTTCTCTGTTGCATGGCTCATTCAAAATTTGCATTGAGCAGTGAACTTTACAATTCAAACCTGTTTTTTTTCCACATTGGGTCTCTGAAGGACCTCCGACAGACCTGCAACTATGGCCTCACCAAGGACTGATTAAATTTCAAGGCTTCCTTTTGCAATGAGGAACTTGCTATGGACAAACCTATTGGAGGATTCTTGGAACTTGAAGTCTTGTCACCATTATTTGCCATCTCTTCCTGTGGATGTGGCTTGGCTGCAGGAATGCTGATGAATACTGGCTGAAACAGGGATGGTCACAGGAGCAGATTGACGAATGGAAAGAAAAGAAAAGAGAAAAGAATAGAAAGATAAGATTGAAAAGACAAGAGAAGCAGTGGTCCAAGTGGGAAAGGGACCAGATGCAAAAGGAAGATGCATTCCAACCATGGATTGTGGTTCCAAAGTCCACTCCAAATAACGATGGCAGCTCAAACTATTCATACTATTCAGAGTCAGAGACAGAGTAGCAGTGGTACTTTGGATTCATTGGTATTTTTCATATTTCCTTGAAACCCAAAAAAGTATTGCAGTCTTTTGCTGTCCTTCTGGTTTTGAAAATGCTAGTTTTGTTAGTGGGGAAGCATTAGATGTTTTGCCCACAGGTGTGCATTGTCCACAGGTGTGCACTGCCTTGTGTTTCTGAGGTACATGGGCAAACTCAGCGCTGCGTTTCTTCCCACCAGAGGATTGTGCAGAGACCATCTGATTCCAGTGCAAAAAGAGTGCGCTGAGATCTTTGGGGGACATGGGGCTTGGTATTGCAGAAACTTTGGCCTTCTTATTGGAGATGGTATGGTATTGGAGAAACTGTGGCCTTCTTATTGGAGATGGTATTGGAGATGGTATTGGAGAAACTTTGGCTTTCCTATTGGGGATGGTATTCATGAAGATTTGGGGTAGGCATAGCAGGCAAATGATGTAGTGATCACTGCACAGCACAGTTCCATACCATACACTCATTGGGCTATTTCTTTTTGGCCTTTGATTTACATTGATCAGAACCAACCCCAATGACTGACTTTTGTTGAACTTAAGACACATGAACATTGGTGGGAAGAAACCCCAGTGGTTGGCTTGACTGACTATCTTGGAAATGAACAGGCTGATATATTCTGACATTCTATCTGGCATTCCCTTTGTATTCTGACATCCTATCTGATTTTCTTTCTGGCATAAACTCTGACATCCTATCTGGCATTCTTTCTGGCATTTACTCTGACATTCTATCTGGCAGTTTTCCTGGCATTGGCCAGTAGGCACATGAAACTGTAATGTTTGGGGAAGGCTTCCAAACTATATGGCTATCTGTGTAGCAAGAATGTCATAGTGGCCAAGCACCTCTGTTGCAATTTGATTGCCAAACATATCAAGCCACGGTGCTCAGGAGAACTTTGCCTGGTATGTTGGGTAGCTTGCACAAAATAGATTTTCAAACAGAATCAATGTTATTTCTCCCTTTCTTTTTGCTCCANGTTGGGTAGCTTGCACAAAATAGATTTTCAAACAGAATCAATGTTATTTCTCCCTTTCTTTTTGCTCCACATGCATGTCCACGGTGTTGTCCAAAAGAACAAATCATGCCATGTTTTGGCAGAAAACAAAAAACACCTTTCCAAAATCAATGTTTTGAAACAGAGATTCAACCCAAAAAAACAAAAACAAAAAGAAAAATAGTATAAAAATCACGCAAAACCAAAAACCTGATCAGCAGTTTGGGCCAAACTGCTGAGCAGTTTCCCCCAAACTGCTCAGCAGTTTGGTCAGCAGTTTCACCAAACTGCTCAGNCCAAACTGCTGAGCAGTTTCCCCCAAACTGCTCAGCAGTTTGGTCAGCAGTTTCACCAAACTGCTCAGCAGTTTGGCCAAACTGCTGAGCAGTTTGGCTAAATCTTCAGCAGTTTGGCCAAACTGCTGAGCAGTTTGGTGAAACTGCTGAACTTNCCAAACTGCTCAGCAGTTTGGCCAAACTGCTGAGCAGTTTGGCTAAATCTTCAGCAGTTTGGCCAAACTGCTGAGCAGTTTGGTGAAACTGCTGAACTTCAGCCCAAACTGCTCAGCAGTTTGGCCAAACTGCTGACCAAACTGCTGAGCAGTTTGGGGCAAACTGCTGAGCAGTTTTGGGCAAACTGCTCAGCAGTTTGGTGAAACTGCTGGCCAAACTGCTGGCCAAATGTTGGCCAGTTTGACAAAATTGTGAAAATTTAGGTAGAGATTTTGTGTTTTTTTGTGCAGAAGAAGGCATGAGCAAAGAGGAAGTTGTAGAGTTTTGTACTGTTGTTACTCTGCAGCAAATGAAGGTTGAAGTTCTTGTGGTGTTCAAAACCAGTTTGGAGCAAGAATACATTCTTGACATGAAATGTTTCCTGAAATTTGAATAGATTTTAAGACAAGCAGCAGTTCAACCCAAATGTTTCCAAAGACTTTGGCAATACTTCTCCAGAAAGGAGGCTGCAATACTGAAGCCAACTCTTCTCCAATAAGTTTCTCCAATAGTTGCACCCCCAAATCTGTGTCAATAGTGCATCCTTCCTCACATGGTTGTGCATCAAAAGCTCCTTGCCAGTAAAACTTCATGTAAAAATTCTTTTAAACTTCCATCATTGTTTGGTTTCTCCAATACTACATAGATTTTCCCAAACAAATCCTCTCCAATATTTATCTCCAATAATCAGCCTTCAATATATTTCACAGCAGCCCTGGTTCCCTTGGCCCCTGCACCAACAAACCACAGAGACTCACCCTTTTCTTTTACCAGCAAACTTCAAGTCATGCAACAAGTGTCCAGGGCAGCGCTGTACCTTAGCAATGGCAGATTGGAAACAAGCTGCAGTGAATCCAAAACAAACAGCTGCTCTAGTTGCATGCTACTTCATGCCAAACATGACAGTGCTTTTGTAGACAAAGTGCTGTATTCATCTCTCCACTGTCACAGCTTCCCATTGCAGCACAGCAGGGTCTTCCAACTCCATCTGGCTGAGCTCATTCTGTTGGGCCCTTCTCTCCTTGGCCCTCGTTTTTTCTGTTTGTTTCTTTCTCGTTTCTTTGCCTGCCATTCATCAATTTCTTGTTGGGTCCAACCTGCTGTGATCCATGGGTCTTCCTTGGGGCACTCCTTGGGCTTCCATTTGCCCCAAGCCTCCTCATCACTGGGTTGCCCAATCCTGCAACCAACAACTAGATAGATTTTTTTGGGCTATCAGGTGCAAAACTCCATGAATAAATGCTTCAAGAGCTGCCCAAACAGTCCTTGGAGCACCTTGTGGTCCTTCCATGGAGCCAGCTGCAGTCTTGTTTGCAGACCTGAGGTTTAGCTGCATACGGGAAATCAAAGAGAAAAGTTGTATCCCACCAAAAACTTATCAATAACAGCCACTGCTCCACTTTGCACATTTCAAGACCATTGCCTTGGAGGGTCCTTGGGCTCTGCAGGCTTTTGTCCCATGAAGGTGGCATCGGTCCTGGTGCACTCATGCACGTGTCAAGAAATGATCATAAATAAATCTTTCAGCACCACTCCAAGCAACACAGTTTCAATACAATTTACTTCAAGTGCCAGGCAGTCCTGGAGGCAGGTGGGCTAGCATCCTTTGTTCTGGGCGCCTTACATGGAGGTACCACATCAGTCCTGCAAATAAGCAATAGAAGCAACCTCCAATATTCTGCAGCAGCCCTCCAATACATCACCAAGTAATGTCACACATACAACACTCCAATACCTCAATGAATATCATGCAACCTTAAAATCAAAACACATTAGCAATAATCTCCAATATGTTGCTGTCCTCTGGCCCTGTTCCCCATCAATCTCCACTTCAGCTGCAAGTCTTTTGCTTGTCCTTGTTCAGGTTCCACAACAAGGCATTAGAAGCTATGCATTCTGCAGGTGCTAAAAACACATGGCTTTCTGTCTTGAACCTTGGTGGGTGCTTATAGATTTTGCCAAAAGGCCTGAAGAAGCTTTCTTCGGTCTGGGTCTCCTTGTTTTCAGTGCTCGGCCTTGGCTGCAAAAGCATACACCAAGGCAGCTAGCTGGGCTACACACAAGTTTGTTAAGAAAATTTCAAGCAACTGCTGCAGTGAATGTTGGCCAGCAAAAAATAAACTGCACATCTGGTTTGAAAAGAAATGCAGGCCAAGGCTCTCAGGTGGATCCAGGTCAATGGGAGAGGAAGTGCAAGAATTGCCTTTGCCTTTGGCTGGTGCAGTCCACTGCCTGAAAGGCATGGAAGTTTCACAAGACTTGAAAAATAGGTGTGCAATTCACAGGGGAAGCAATTCTACATATAGAAATGTCTGAACTGGATTTTTCCAATACATGCAGGGACAAGCCTTCAAGCTTCAATATTCCACTTCCAAATGCAAATAAAGGAAGAACCTCCAATACCCCAGGTGAACAAAATTCCTTTGGGTGCCATCTTTCAAATTCTTGCCAAGTTGCTTCTTCTGTCCCTTCTCCAATGGAGCTGTCCTTGGCTGCCAGTTGGAGACATGCAGCAGCATGGAAAATAAACCAAAGCAAGCACAGGTGACTTTGTGACCTTGCCCCAAGACTTGCAACCAGGGGTCGGGTAGCCATTCCAGTGAGGATCAGTCTTGGCCAAGCTGGCCTTCCAGGTCTTGTACCACCCCTGCAGCTTGGAGCCATCTAAAAGGCGGGCAACTTGCAAGGCCACCTTCTGGTTGCGGAACCACAAAAAGGCATTGGCCCACTGCCACTCACTTCTATGCTCACCACGCCTTAAAATGACCACTTTCTCAGGACACACTATGTCTTCTGTCTCCAATATGAACCGGAGAAAGCACTCATTCATCATGAAAGGAATTCCTTCCACAAAAACTCTGCGCTCCTCCTCCATGGCTGCCATTCCCTAAGCTATGCAAGGTGCAGGCACACCAACAGAGGACTGACATGTTTGAGCAGTTGTTTCTGTATATCTGTTGGCAAGTCAGCAAATGTATTGTCTGCTTGTGTGAATGTGCATATGGAAATACATATATAAATATATTTATATACAGCTATAAATGTATATATATATATATATGTGTGTGTATATATATATATCTTCTTGGGTTCTAAAAGACCAGGTTATATCTCTACCCTTTGCTTTTCTGTGTCATGACCTTGCTTTGGGTGTCTGACTGCTGGTTCTTCTTTTGAAAAATGGCAAGCAGCAAATGAACTCCAGGTGCCAACATCCAATGTCCAGTCTCAAAGTATGGGTCAAATGTTCCCAAGATAGCAAGCCCTTTGGTTAGCAGTTTGGTTTCTTGCACAATAGGTGGTGCCCCTGAAGGTTTGACCCATACTGGTGCATCATGCCAAAACCGCATTGCAACCTCCAAGACATGGTTTCCAATAGGTGGCCTCCAATACTTTCTTTCCAATACTATTCTGCTCCAATAACTCACCAAGCAACACCATTTTCTTCTGCAGCCTTGTCGCTTGAACCTTTGTTTCAGGCCAACTTTGTTGCCTAGGGGTGAAAGTCTATTGTTGGGAGACTGCCATCTCCTCTGGTGCTACCTGAAAGAAAGACATGTACAAAAATCAGTAGCAAAGGGTTGCTGGCCATGGGTGTTAAAGATGTCCATGACCAGCAATTCTTTGAAAGTGACAGACTCATTCCTCCCCAGTGGGGCTGGCTATGTATTTAATTCCAATCAAAGTATTTGAATTAAACACATAGTCAGCCACTACAGAAGTTGGCTTCCAAACACATTGCACATGAATGCATCAAACAATTTCTCTGGAAGAAAGCACATTGGTGCCTCAAACAGTTACACATTGCACACTGCTGCCAGGGTCAAACTTTCAATCTCTCAGAAACATTCCCATGGAATAGAGAGCTGTTGGTGGTGGACATCAAAAGATGTCCACAACCAACAACTCTGTGTTCCATGGGAAGAGGCACCTGTGCTGTCAAAGTCAAATTTACAATCTTTCACATTCCCATGGGACAGAGAGTTGCTGGCCGTTGACATTTTAAATTTCAAGGACCAACAACTCTCTGTCCCATGGGAAGAGGCAAACTTCTGCTGCAGAGCCTTCCATGGAACATGGCTGGAAAAGAAAGCTGTTGGAAGGTTCATGGCTTTCGCAATGCCACTTGAGCCAAGACAACAACCAAGTAAGTATGATCAAACACATGTCCACAGAAGCAGCAAACATGTCTCCCACTGACCAGAAAAGGCAATCATTTCAGAAAAGAACTGTGGTCATCACCACTAAAGATCAATATTCTCCAATAATCTCCAATAAACACCACAATTGCAGCAACTCTTCCTCACTGACCAAAAAGGCCACCATCTTTGAAAAGAAATGTGGTTACCACCACTAAAGATCAATAATCTCCAATCATCTCCAATAATCCTGCCACTTTTTCAGTGATGTCAGTGTTCAAAATGTTCCTTCAATAAACAAAATTTTCTTATTGTGATATCAAGGTACAAAATTGCCCAGCAGCAGTTTGGCAGCAGTTTGACAGCAGTTTCATCCAAAATGCTGGAGAATAGGTTATCCTATTTGCTAGGAATTAGACAATAGGTTATCCTATATCCCAGAGGTTAGGTTATTTGCATCCTGACTATTAGATAGAAAATAGACTACACATAACCTATAAACTATTTTGCTCTTAATAGCCTAACCTGATCTATAGGGTAGTGACTCTTCTTCACACTCAGGTCGATGCCGGAGACATTCTTGATCTCGACCACATCCAGAACATCGCGATCAGCATTGTTCTTCCAAGCTTGTACTGGATCAGCTGGTTGAGAAGAGCTCTTGAGTTTTGGATTTGTGCCTGGGGCATATCGGCCATGTCAGCACTTTCCAGGGATCATGGTGTGTTCAATTCCATCAGGACAGTATCGCCCAAGTTGGCAACGGGTGCACTCATAGAAGTGTTCAGCCACAAACCAAATAAGGTTCTTGGGCCAGCTGGCAATGTTCAGCAGTTTCCTGTTGTTGAGGAAGGTCAGGATGTCTTGCCGTAGACGATGACACATGGTCTTTGGATAGACCGCTGCTTTGGCCGTTCTNGGCAATGTTCAGCAGTTTCCTGTTGTTGAGGAAGGTCAGGATGTCTTGCCGTAGACGATGACACATGGTCTTTGGATAGACCGCTGCTTTGGCCGTTCTGTTGAGACCATCAGGACCTTGTCCTTGTAGATGTGCATGTCGAGCTCCTTTGTGACCGCTGCATCTCAAAGCAGTGCGAGGAAGCTTGAAGTTGGCCCCAAGGCCTGTTGCTTTCTGAACTGGTAGTCCTTCATCTTCAGCTCCATGCATGCATTGATCACAGCGTTGTTTGGCTCGATTGTCATCGTTGCGCTCCAGGTCTAATGGTGAGTCAGGTTTCCAAAGAGCTGNCATCTTCAGCTCCATGCATGCATTGATCACAGCGTTGTTTGGCTCGATTGTCATCGTTGCGCTCCAGGTCTAATGGTGAGTCAGGTTTCCAAAGAGCTGATCCCCAAGGTTGTTCGACCACATAGCCTCGTCCATATCTTGATTGGATTTGGCAAGTGTCNAGTCAGGTTTCCAAAGAGCTGATCCCCAAGGTTGTTCGACCACATAGCCTCGTCCATATCTTGATTGGATTTGGCAAGTGTCAGAAGTCCATTCGACAGTGGGTCGTTCTTGAAGTTGATCAGCTTCTCGTAGAACTGGATCTTTCGAAGACGAGGAAACCGACCATGGACCACATTCTGGCGCACAGAAAACCACACCAGGACAAGACTCATGTTGCGCCTGTCTCAACATCCTTTGGTGTCCAACATCTTCGACATTCCATCCATAACGTCGATCAACAGGAAAACCAACTGTCAAACCTGCTATCAACATCACCAGACTCAGTCGCCCAGATCCTGAGAAAAGTTCCCAGAAGTGCCACTTCAGCTGCTTGCCCTTGGCATGCTTGAACCATTTTGGGAAGTTCTTGGGCGTGATCGGCTTCAGGCCACTGCGAGTGTAGACCTCCTCTGGCATCGCCTGGTACTTCTTCTTGAGGCGAGAATGGCCAGGGCCATCTGGCAGACAATCGCCTTGGTAAGGGGGAAAATCCTCCTCGGAGTGAAACTGGTAGTTGCTCTTGTCAGAGTCTTCTGTGCTTGTCATTGGAAAACCGCAGGGCTCAGTGCCGTTCTTGTTCAAGGCGTCGTTGTGCAAGATGTCGTGGGGCGTGGGGCCCAATTCGGGAGCATCTCGTGCAGGCAAAATGCTTGCTGCTCCAGGTTCATCATGTTGCTGTTCTTCTCCTTGTTGCTCATCAGAAGTCTTCTTGGCTTCGTGCTTGATGTCAGTCTCGTTGATCTCAGCTTCACCTGAATCTTCATGAGGTAGTTGATCTTGATGACATTCTGCACCATCGTGAACTTGTGCAGGATCTTGACATTCTGCATCATCTTGAACTTGGGCAGAATGTTGAACTTCTGGTGGATGATCAGATTCACCCCGGTCACCTTCCGCGNTGAACTTGTGCAGGATCTTGACATTCTGCATCATCTTGAACTTGGGCAGAATGTTGAACTTCTGGTGGATGATCAGATTCACCCCGGTCACCTTCCGCGTCCAATGCCGCCGTAGGAGACAGAGACGCTGCGAAGATGTGGAGCAATCTCGGACTCACATCATTCCACTTCTGACGGCTCTCACTGGCTACCTTGTTCCAGAAGACTGCAACTTCCTGCTATGTCTCATTGGAAACTTTGGCAGTGTTGTTGTGATCCGTGGGCAGGATGTAATGACCTGAATCGGTCAGCAGGATCCTCAGCATCTTGAGCTTGGAGTCATCTTCAGCTCTGGAGTCAAGGACAAGTAGTCCATCGCCGTTGTTGAAGAAGTTTGTGAAGATTGTGCTGTTCATTTTCCTCAGCGATGGATTTCCAACAAGAGCTGGGCACATGCTGCCCTCGCCACCAATCACTTCTCCAGTGAATGAAATCCAGTTACTTGGCCAAGAGTTCTATCTGAACCTCCACTGATGCCGCTCACTGGGGATGTGACGTTCTTGTTGATGATGATGTCCTTGTCCTTGCCGTAGGGCTGGATGCAGTTTTCGATGATGTCCTTCAAAGTGTCGCATCCAATCAGCCCACTGGCAGCTCCAGGATCGATGATCAAGCCACGGCGCTTCTCACCTCTGACTGCAAAGTAGTCAGCCGCCTCGTAGAAGTTGAAGGCGAAGTTGAAAGCACCAAGATGCTTCTTGTTGGCCTGGTTGATCGCCGGAGGATTCTGTTCTTCGGCAGGGTCAGTCGATGACGTTGATCTTGTCATGCGGACTTCATCATTTGGTGGCGTGGAGATGGAAAACTCCTGAGGTCTTGTAGTAGACGTTCTAGTCGTTGAGGCATCAGGGTTGCCATCGCTGATGTTCAGGCCTCTGCGCACTGGTGGAGTTGTCATGGCATACCAGTGCTTGCCATATCCTTTGCCCTTGCCTTTTCCAGACTTGAACTTGCCTTTGCTCTTGCCTTTGCCCTTACTTCTGAAGGGTCGCCATCTCCATCCAAAACTGCTTTTGCCCTTGTAACCATGTCCTTTTGTCGATCCTTTGGATCCTTTCATGGGGCAATCTGCAGCTCTGTGCCACTTGGAGCCGCACACAAAACAGCCATCGTTCTTGCCCTTGCCCTTGCCGCCGTAGTACTCCTCGTTGGTCTGCTCGTTGTTGGAACCAGGGTTCTCATCAGCTGCAGAAGAGGCTTGTGGGTCAGGAACTGGCTCACCATAGTACTCAGCCNAGGGTTCTCATCAGCTGCAGAAGAGGCTTGTGGGTCAGGAACTGGCTCACCATAGTACTCAGCCCATCGCCAGTAG
Organism: Symbiodinium sp. clade C Y103; assembly: GCA_003297045.1. Lineage (NCBI taxonomy): Eukaryota > Dinophyceae > Suessiales > Symbiodiniaceae > Cladocopium > Cladocopium sp. clade C. The sequence continues at coordinate 21,843 of BGPT01002633.1, forward strand.
TCGCCGTCCATGTAGTTCTGGAAATAGCCGTTGACATCATACTCAACGTCCTGAACCCATTCACCTCCTTCATCAGTGGCATCATAGTTCCACCAACTGTCATCGTCCTCGTCGTAGTAGTAGTTCTCATCTGGCCAGTGTTCCTGGGCATCCTCATCAGCGTTGTCGGCATAGTCATTGGCCCAGTATGTCTGGTCAGCTTCATTCTCAGTCCGGTTGGAGGCCAGCCGCAAAGCTAAGGATCTCGCTTCAGCAAAGCGGGCGTAGTCGCCGCCAACCTGCAGCTTGATGTCATCCACCTGTTTCCCAGAGAGACCACTATTCTTGAAGAAGAGGAAGAACTTGGCCACCTCGTTCATCTGGAGCCCAGCACGATCTGCAGCTTCATCAAATCTGGCATCGAACTCCACACTGTATTCCTGGAGGGTCAGTCTTCCACGCGTCAGGCCGAAGAACTTCTCCAGGCTTCCAGTCGCCAGATCTTGATCTTGTTGGCCAAACGCCATCCGCAAAGCCGCTGTCAGATGCTGAACTCCTGACGGCACATGGGCTTGAATCACCTGGTTGGTGTTGGGGTCCCGCACCTCGTCAACCTCCAATCTGACGAGTGCTGCATCTCCTGTATCCCATGACACATCCGGTCTGGGGACCCTGAGGCTCATCGCCACTCTGTGTGCTCGTCCATACAGGCGACCTGCTATGGTGGGTCCAATGGCTTCGTCCGGCAGGTCAGATCCGGTACCACAGCCTCAGTCGGTCGAAGTAGGCCCTCAGAGGGTATGCAGCATCACCAGGTCGCCAGCCAGGAGGGATGTCTCGTCGATACTCCTGGAGAGGGATCGCACCACCTCCGGTCGGTGCTTCGTTCATCTTGCCCAGAAGGATCACGAAGGCGAAGAAGTCCACCTCAGGCACTGATTGCGAGATCAGCAGCCGCACCAGCGCCTCAGCAGCGNCCCAGAAGGATCACGAAGGCGAAGAAGTCCACCTCAGGCACTGATTGCGAGATCAGCAGCCGCACCAGCGCCTCAGCAGCGCAGATCAGCACAGCAGCCACCGCCGCACAGCGCAGAAGGACAAGTTCGCCAGCACCGATTGCCAAGGCCACCGAGGATCTCAGCAGGGGCGTCGTGCTGGAAGTCCAAGTAGCCACCGTGCCCTGGATGATGGAGACCACCGCCAGTCGCACCGTGCAGGCCACGCTCACGTGGCAGCCCAGTCACCTGGGCAGCAGCCGCTGAGCGGGGGCTTACTGCAGAAGCCACTGGCGGCGGAGCCCCCCCTACCGTAGGTGGACGAATTATTCAAACCCCTGTAGACATCCTGAACCCCCATCCCCCCAAATTTCAATGTTATTTGCGTTGTCAAAGCATGGCCACGANTTAACATGGAGATATAACACAATAACATTGAAATTCAGGGGGACCAGGGGGAATTATGCATCATGCACTTGGGGTTTGATTAATTTGTCCATCTACTGTCTGGAGTGTCTATTTTTTCTTTTTGTATGTTTTTCTTTTGATGAGCGCTCCGCCAATGTGCTGCATATGAAACCTGTCAGGCGTGAAGGTAGTCAAGAGGAAAAACTTTTGTCCTGGTCTTGCGTTATTTTACACTTGCGGCATCGCCTAGAAGAGAAGAGCCTAAATCTCGCATGTTTGTCAACGTTCAGAACGACAATTCAAGTATTGTGTGAAGCGGACCATGATGATGAGAAAATTCTTTGTCGCTGAAAATGCTCATGAAAAATACAGTTTTGTTTAGTGGAAAATGCTCATCAGGAGGAGGAAAGTTTTTTCCCGCTTAGCGTCTTAAAAAAAAAATCATCCTCAGCCGCGGATCAATTATCATCATTTCGCTTGGTCCACTGTTCGTTAACTTTGTTCTACTTTCTTCCCCCTTTGTTTGCTCTTCCCACCACCAGTCTGGTTCAAGCTGCCATGTTTTCCTATCCTTGGGATGTCCTGTGTTTTTCCAGTTCCATGTGTCCAGGGTAGTGGAATCTCCTGTGTTTTTCCAGTTCCATTTGTCCATGCCAGTTCCCTTCCAGTTCCTTTTCCAATTCCTTTTCCAGTTCCTTTTGCGGATTTCCTGTGTTTTTCTAGGGTTTCTGCTGCAATCCTGCTTTTTTGTAAAATAAAGCAAAAAATTCCTTTTTTTCCCAAAAAACACGATTGCAGCAAAAACCCTAGAAAAACACAGGAAATCCGCAAAAGGAACTGGAAAAGGAACTGGAAAAGGAACTGGAAGGGAACTGGAAGGGAACTGGGACGGACAAATGGNCAAAAGGAACTGGAAAAGGAACTGGAAAAGGAACTGGAAGGGAACTGGAAGGGAACTGGGACGGACAAATGGAACTGGAAAAACACAGGACATTCCATTGCCCTGGGCAAATGGAACTGGAAAACTACGCTATTTTGGCCGTTGCGCAAAGAGGGAATGGAAACACGCGACACTTGCAACTAGCACGGAAGCAGAATGTGGAAGAAAACCTGAAAAATAGATACATGGACCATTTTACCATTACGAAATACCAGACATAGCAAGATTGAGCGCTTTCAATGCCACGAATAATTTGCAACGCGCACCTTCCTCCCAGCCTTCGCAGGACACCATCTGTTCGTGCGAATCTTGCGCGACCAAGCCATTACTGGTAATTTACCTACTACTACGACTATTACTACGACAGACTACAACTAATTACTACTGTACGTCTTCTTCTTCTTCTTCTTCTTNCGACCAAGCCATTACTGGTAATTTACCTACTACTACGACTATTACTACGACAGACTACAACTAATTACTACTGTACGTCTTCTTCTTCTTCTTCTTCTTGCAACAAACCCCCTTTGCATACCGTAGGTGGACGAATTATTCAAACCCCTGTAGACATCCTGAACCCCCATCCCCCCAAATTTCAATGTTATTTGCGTTGTCAAAGCATGGCCACGAATGGACGAAATAAATCAAACCCCAGAGGATTAACATGGAGATATAACACAATAACATTGAAATTCAGGGGGACCAGGGGGAATTATGCATCATGCACTTGGGGTTTGATTAATTTGTCCATCTACTGT
>BGPT01002633.1:25278-45123 GCA_003297045.1 Symbiodinium sp. clade C Y103
TTTGAACAGCTCAAAGGCGCCCTGCGGTATGTCACCTGTGGAATGATCCTGTACATGCCATGCTATGGTGGGCTCATGTGACGGAAGAACAATTTCACTATATATATATATAATATATATATATATATGTGTGTGTGTGTCAACTGTATCAGTTGCAGTTTGTTTCAGATTGCGGGGGCGAATGCGCAAATAAAGCCAAAAGTCCCTTGGCCATTCATATTCCAGATGTATCTGATGTATCTTGATTTGGCTGGAGATATCTGAAGCAGACTTCAGGCATTTTGCTTTGCAACTCATCATGTGTGCACATATATACCCCCCAATAAAAGTCTGCATCGCATACCCGAAAGAAATGTACCAAACGTAATTAGATGTAGATCATCTGGATTTTTCTGCCGGGCATTGTTCCCGTCTCGTTTCTGTTAGTAAAAAAAACAGCGCGCCAAAAAAAAAAAATGCGTGCAAAATCTTTCAGTGAGCAACAAAAACATCTGTGCAAAAACGTTCTATGTGTAGCAGCTGCTGTGAAAGGAGCATTGAATGTGAGCCCGTGTGTTTTTAGGTGTTTTGTGAGCTACATATATCCCCAGCAGATATTGTAAAGCATGGGGTTACAGCATCCTTCCACATTCAGTTCTCCCATCTCCCCTCTCAAAGTTTCTGTCTGTACGGGATGCGGTGTGGAAAGGTACCTGTGTGTAAAAGCTTCTCTATGTAAATCCATCAGAATGTACAAAGTCTCTGTGTAAAAAATGTTCGGTGTGGAAAATGTGCTGTGCTGTGCGTAAAAAAATGCCGTGTAAAAACATCTGTGTGTAAAGCATACGTATGTGAAGTCACCTGCGTGTCAAAACTGATGCGTGTGTAAGCGTATCTGCGTCAAAGTTTCTGTGACAAAGTGCTTCTGTGTTAAGGCGCCTGTTTATGCGTGTGCAAGAAATGTGTCGAAGTGTCTGTATGAAAAAAGAACGTGTATCTCCTAAAAACTGCTGCTGTGTGCGAAAGCCCCTGCGTGTAAGAGCGTCTGTCTGCGTGTAAAAGCACCTGTGTGTCAAGGCACCCCCTGTGTGTGTGTGTCTGTGTCTGTGTGTGTGTCTGCGTCTGCGTCTGTTTCATTGGAGGGCACAGGAGTCAGGGGGAGCTTAAACGTTCCATACCTATATATTACACAGTAAGTATTGTAAGTATGGTTTTGAATTTTGATGCATTTTACACATCTCTACAAACAGGTGGTGCGCGCGCTCTCGCATGCACAGCATCAAGAGCTGACCCAAAAATCCAAACACGCAAATCCACTTGACTTCTGGAGTTTAAGCCGTTTAAGCTTCTCTCTCTCCCTCTCTCTCCTCTCTCTCTTTCTCTCTCTCTGATGCAGCTCCTGGGTAATGGGATGAGCCAAGGCTGGCTCCCAGGTTTTGATACCTCAACGTTGGCTCGATGGCACCATAGTGCTTGACAGCTATGGTGCCCAATAGACATCAATAAACTTGACACCATGTGTGCATGTGTGTGAATCGCTTAATGCATCTTGCATGTTTCCATGCGTTTGGCAATGTGCATCGCTAACCCTCTACCTGGCCATGAGGTCATGCTTCCACATTGAGGCAACGCCCCACGAATTTCAACTCATCAAGATGTGAAGCTACACTTTGGAGTATCTTTTCAGTAGTACATCACTAGATATACTGCAAGTATCTGAGCACCAGAATTACCATAAAATCATTATGAAATCCATGAAAGTGTGGCTGCACTACCGCGCTGCACCTCCTGGAAGGCCAATATCACCTTCTTCAAAATCCACGCGCTGGTCCAGCTGCAACGACTTGATGAAATGATTCCAGCGCTTCATTGGAATAGCCTGCTGCAATCTGCATCAGCTCATACGACGTAATACGGGAAGGAGTTGTGGGCGACATCAGCTGGCTCTACCGTGCTCTACCTGTACCACTACTATCCGCTGATTCTAATGCTTTACTGCACACATGTATACATAATGGTTTCCAGCGTCCAGTGTTTTTCACTTTCAAGAATTGAATCCACAAGGACGTTCCAGAATCTCTTATCAACTCCTTCAAGACCTTTCTGTAGCTTCGCTGCGCTTAGCCGCCTTGAGAGTGTCCAGGATGACTTCTCCCCTGGCAAGCCTGGCCAACAAACTTCACGAGTTCCTATTCGCCTTGTAATTTGGCTCTGGCTCTAGGAAGCATTAATGCTACAAAATAAGAATCCATCAGCGGCTGATGCCAATGTCAACCCAGTGACTGCAGATTGTCACCTAGAGAGAGGGGGCTCCCAAAGTGCTGCCAAATGACATGGCGTATCCTTGAATGTCTTCGGCCAGAGCTGCGTAGACACCACACAACTGCCTGGCAAACACAAAGTGCGTCAAGTTTGCACACATGAAACATGATATAGCATGATGAATCCATAGTTTTTCCAGCTTATGAACATTTCTGAACCATGCGCGGCTCAGAGTGTTGAGAACAGCTGGCCACAGTGCCAAGAGTTGCCAAGCCAAGGCACGACACGAGGAGATTGAAGAAGAAACTGTACACGACGAGCATGTACGCCACAATGACCTCAAGAGAACTACATCTGGGGTTGATCTTTGCACGTCACACCACCCTCTGAGTTGTTTCAAACCTTGTCAAGTTTGTGCATTTGAGCAGATTCCACTGCATCATGCCCTTCCTTTTCACTGCCAGAACCTCCTGCTGTTCTCATGTGGTGTTGCGACCCTCCCCCCAAAAAAAAACACACACACACACATATATATATATATATACATATATGTATAAGAAATGCACTCAAACATACTCCAACTATTTGAGACCCAGTGGCCGTGAGAAGATAAGGGCTTTCGCCAGAAATTCCATGTATCTTGCCCTTGGCCGCACTGCTTCTGGCCAAAATCATGACAGCTAGGATCCAGCGCTGAAACGATAGGATTTTACAGTGGGTCTGCCAATGAATGGATGATCCAATTCCACATAAATATGCCGGGATATGGATATTATCCATTTTGCGTATGTGGGTCCGACAGGTGCAAAGATGTGCAAAACATCGGCAATTAAATGATCATTAAATGGCAAGAACCAGATCTGCAATGATCTGCACATGGTGCGGGACCAGTGCGGGATGTCCAAGGAGCCGTGTCCATCACACCCACGGCCAATTGCACCAAGGTGGTCATCGTGGTGCCCATGTCAGAAAACTCCTAGGTATGGCGGCATGGCATCTGGCAAACAGAATCTTGTGATATTTTGCGTTCCCAATATGTGCCCTGCTGGGTGTCAGATTTAAGGAAACAAACATGAGAAAGTTTCAACCGTTTAAAGTGAATGGCCTTCTGCAAATCTTGATTGGCCAAAGTCAACCATTCCAACAAACTCAAACATAGTCTGACGTGTCCGAATCCCCCGTTCAAGAGCTCAAAATGATATCATTTTCGTCCCTGGCGTCCATCGTCAAATTGTTTGGAAGGGGTGAAATCCCATCATTGAGAAAACTGAAACTACGCAAGCAGTATCGGCAAAGGATTCGCAAATGATTCACAAAGGATGTCTGTTGGATGTTGCCCTTTGTGCCGGTCCCAGCCTGCAAAAGCCTGGCCACTCCAAGGAGCAAAAGAATCACAATCATCAGCAATGCAAACAGTGCAGTGCGGCAGTGTATGTAAAAATCAACCCAGGACTAGTAGAAGATGCAAGACATGAGAAATTAATAGAGATTATGACACGTGCCGGTTTTGACTCTGAGGCGACCGAGTCACAATGCAATGCATTTCATACGTTTCCGGCCCCATTTTGTGGCCATCTAAGGGAGTTTTTCTGCCAAGGATCCTTGCCGGTCAAAAGGGCTGCCTTGGCATGTCGGCATGTCTGAACGGAATTGGTGCCATGTTGGGGTTTCACAATTGGACACTGAAGTGCCCTCTGCCTGCTGTTGACATATTGCGGGCTCTGTGGAAACATACACAAAAAATCGCAAAAGGATGTGTAGGAACCAATTTTGAGAGCGAGGGGGGGAACGAAAGGCATACAGTTGTGATGTGATTTGATAGTAGCAGGCAATGAGAGGGATGTGGCGCATGCGGTTTTTTTTGGCTGGTTCCTGCCGCGATCGACCCATCACATTTTCGTGAAGGCAGGAGGCACATGTAGTTGATGTGGATGATGTGGATGCTATTCAAACAAAAAGCAGCTACAACAAAAAGCAAAATGGTGATGATGCCGAATCTGGCGATGATGAAGACGGGATGAGGATGAGGATGAGGATCACGATGAGGTTGAGGATGTGGATGAGGATGAAGATGAGGATGAAGGTGATGATGGTGATGATAATGATGATGATGAAGAAGAAGAAGAAGGAGAAAAAGATGATAGTGATGAGAACGAAGAAGAAAATGATGATGATGATGATAATGATGATGATGACAATGATGATGATAATGATGATGAATGATGATGAATGATGATGATGATGATGATGAAGAAGAAGAAGATGATGATGATGACATGACCATGATCATGATCATGATGATCATGATGATGGTGATGATAATGATGATCATGGTCATGATAATGATGATCATGAAGATGGTGATGATGATGATGATGGTGATGATGATGATCATGATGATGGTGATGATGATGATGATGATGGTGGTGGTGGTGATTATGATGGCGATGGTGGCGATGATGGCGATGATGGCGGTTGTGATGATGGCGATAATGGCGCTGATGGCGCTCATGGCGGCGATGATGATGAAGATGCTGATGCTGATGATGATGATGACGACGAGGATGATGGTGGTGGTGGTGGTGATCATGGTGGTGGAAAGGCAGTGGTGGTGTTGATGACGACAATGATGATGATCATCATCATCATCATGATCATGATGGTGATGGTGATTATGATGATGATGGTGATGATAATAATGATCATGTTCAGGATCATGATCATGATCATGATGGTGAGGATGACGGCGATGATGATCATGATCATCATCATGATTATGGTGATGGTAATTATGATGATGATCATGATCATGATGATGATGATCATGAACATGATGATGGTGATGATGATGATCATCATGGTCATGATAATGGTGATCATGAAGATGGTGATGATGATGGCGATGGTGGCGATGATGGCGATGATGGTGATGATGATGATGATGATGATGATGATGATGACGGTGATAATGGTGATTGTGACGAGTATATGATATGTATGTTGCTGCTATCATTGTCATTTTAACTTTCCTGGGTATGCTTATTTACTGATATTTGTACTGTTATGATGGTTGTTGTGGTGATGAGCAACAATGATGTGAATGATGGCCAACACTATCAGGACCAGGGATGCAGCATGGGGACGGGGATGTGGCTTCAGAAGGATAGCGAACGGCCACAAAATAACTCCCCCAAAATGAAAGCCATGCAAAGCAAGGCAACGCCCAGAAAATTACATGCAACAACCTCTTTGAACCTCTACCAATTGGTAGCAGCAAGATGCATTAACAGACCGGGAAACTGCGACCATTTTATGGGGGAGAGCCTACCACAAAGTCAATCCTGCGCTCGTGGCCACCACGATGGCATTCGCGCCTCCCGGGTCATGCTGGAGATGGCGAAGGCAAAAACGAGCAAAATGCACGTGACCACTCCGAGGCAAAGCACCACCTGGCGCTATTGCCGCAACAGTGGGTCACTTGTGAGGACAGGATTCAGAGACAAGTGCAACATGATGAAGCCTCTAGTTAGCTCTTTGGAGGGTGGCTTTTTCCTACTCTTCCCCCCCTCCACCTGGCCCCCTTTCATTCCTCAGAGCATCCAAGCCACATTAGGAGAAGGAACCCTAGGCTTCATCCTAGTGAGTCTAGCCAGCCGTCTGCGCAATCATCACTGGCTGACGCGCATATGTAATTCTGTAGCTAGCCAGTCAAATTTAGATCGGTAAACCGCCTGCTTGAATGCGTGTGAGCACAAGACTTTGAACTCGCACAACTCAATGGAAATGTTGGCGATGTCAGCCACGATGATGGCATACCTCAGAGCTCGAAAACCTGACCGGACCCGACTAGACTGGACTAGACTTGGCCTAGCCAATCTGAGAAAAAAAATTACGCAAGGTGATACGCGGCGAAGGAGGCCAAAAGAAGAGCGCCCTACATTCTTTTCCCCTTTCTTGTTTGGCACATGTTGAAGCCGGCTTTCTCGAAACCATTTTCCGCGGGCTAGGGAAGAACCATGAATCATGAGCCAAATTTTGCTTCCATTCATGCTGCGGCGGCCTGAACGGGTTTCAAACAGAACCATGCCCGTCCCAGCCGTGAAAAAGCATGAAAGGATTGAAAAGGAGGGTGTCCATGCTGTGAGACAGTTTTCCGGGTCGAACAAGTTCCAAGTTTGCGTTGTGACTGCATGGCCCGCGGTTCTTGCCAGCTAAGATGCAAGAAGATACCAAGAATGGTAAACATCTGATAGGCAAGACCTCAGGCGCAAAATCATGCACTTCCAGACCCAGAGACTGATTTCGAGCTGTTTTGAAATGGAAAACCCCGTCGGAAATTGACATTTTCTGCCCCTGCGCAGTTTGGATCGTAAGTTCCTCCAGAGTCTGCTTTTTGTGCTTCCATCATCTTCTAGCATCTTCTATCCCGTTTTGAAAGTGGCAAGGGACTCATTCCATCCGTCCAAGCCCCGCAGGTGTAGCTGATTTTTTCCTGCAGGTTGAGAATTCCATGCGTCGAATCATGCTAGTTCACGTGAAACAAGTCTTTTGATGAAGCGCTCTCTGAATTTCAAAACCGGAAGTCAAACCTCTAGTTGGTGGATGGTAGTTGTGTTTTTTGCATGAAAAGACCACGCTACTATGAATAATATGTTCTTACACACTTTCTAATAGGTTCTACGGCACCCCCCAACTCAATTTGCTACATAGGCATGCTGTCTCTTTCTATTCCCAACGGCACCCCATGCAATTTTATACCCTGGATAACCAAACCCGGGCGCACAAAAACGTTTCCTTTGCGCCAAGTGCGGCGATTGCGGACACGTCTTTGGCTCTTCTCGGGTGTTGATAGAAAATTATGGAAAAATCATTGCAGCTTGATGGCACGTCAAAAATTAGGACAGCTATGAGTACGTGCATGTGACTAAAGGGTGACACTCTTTACTGCTATCAGACTGAATGCGAATGAAAAACCTGAAAGGGCACTGGAAACTGTGAAACTGCCTATATACTTTTCACACTTTCACCAAATCGTCTTTCATAACTGGGAACTGAGGATTAGTCATTCGACACGGTATCATAGTTCTGGTAACGGGCCCTCAATCCATTCCCTCCCAGCAGCAAAGGAGCTCTGTCAGCCACTTTTCCACGGCAAATCAGGAAGGAACGAATCAGGGCACTTGCAAAAGGATCGTATGTCTCGAGACTTGAACCCCACAGCGGTGCGAAGCAGCTCATGGTCACCTGCAGCTGGAGAATGATGGTGTGTGAGGACATGGCAGGACTCAACCCCTTTCAGCTCAGGTTGTCCTTGGCTTTGCTCTGCAACTGGCATCTGCAATGGGTGTACCTTGACCGCATGCTCGATCATCCACAACCCCTTACTCACAGCAAGCTGAAGGGCACTTCTGTCAACAGTACCTTTATTCAGTCCATCTGCCAGCATACAACGCGTGTCACACCACAACATTCTTTGCAGCTTTCCAGTTTGCAACAACTCACGAAGCTTCAGGCCGTGAATTGTCATGGTGGCATCATGAGGAATTCGTGCTTCACTATGGGATATGTGATCATATACTGCAGCTGCATCTATCACCAGGTCAGTTTCAAGAGTGAGTTGTCCATTCTCATACCGTTTGGCCAAGGCTTCGGCAGTACTTACACCTTCCAGCACTTCGTACATCGTCAACGAAATGTTGAAAAGCAAACCTGAAACATCCAGTGCACTATAGAGCTCTGCAGCATATGTGGATCTACAAACTCGAGACGGCTTCTTTGAAGCATATTCTATAACTTGGATTTCATTGGCACCAAGCTTCGGAAAGTCTTTGTTTACCAAGCACAACAAACCGCTCCGTATGGAAAGATGGTCATCACCTTCACCTTTGAATCCAGAGTCGCTGATTGCTACAAGACGCCATGGGTTGTTTTGACGTCTGAAGCACATGGAAAGAGGATGCTTCTTGATGTACCTGAGGAGGCGATTCAAGTTCAAAACATCCAAAACACTGGGCTTTTGCAACTTCCTCTGCAGCGAACCAACGTAAACTGCTATGTCCAGTCTTGTTTGTGTCCCCCATGCAACACCGCCCAGCAAAGAACGATACAAGTGCTTGTGATGTTCATCAACTGGATCATCCTTGGACATTGCACGCAGTTGCACTTCTGGAATTTCTCGGAGTTCTGATATGTAATGTGCCTGGCTGATTGAGATGCTTCCATCTTTGTTCAGGGAGTGAGCCAAACCAAGGTGGACAAAGTTGTCCTTTTCCAGTTCCACCGCATCAAAGTGGCTTTCGAGCTGTGTCACCACGCTTTGCATTAAAGATGGATGTCCGCACAACTTGATGTCATCAACATGTATTGTCATCAGCAACACCAACTCATTGTTACGATGCATACACAGCAGCTGTTGATCAACTTGAATTGTTTGAACACCAATCTTGGTCAGCACGCGTTTGAAGGCTTTCAACCAGAGTCTTGGAGCGTCACGCAGGCCGAATCCCGGCTTCAACATCACCAAAATTTTACCCTCAGGATCATAGTCCTCGGCACCTCACGCAATTCCCCGCCCTCCTCATGTAGTTCCTTGAAGGTCAGCCCCCTCAAGAATGCTTCGGAGATATCCGCACTCCATAGAAACCATTGTCGCTGGACAGCAACGGTGATGAGGAGCCTTTTGACTCCAACGTGTGAAGTTCCTGCATAGGTGTCTGTGGACTGCTTGTCTAAGACGCCCTGAGCCACCAGACGGGCTTTGATCTTGCGTGACTTGGCTTGACCATCTTGGACGTCCTTCCATTTGAGAACCCACTTGCTTTTCAGTACGTTAGTAGCATCAGTGATCTTACCGCGCTTCCAAGCTCCATGCTTGACCCACCTCATCAGTTCGAGAACCATGGCTTCACGGCATTTGTCTACATTCAGAAGGGCTTCATCACGATCGAGAATGTTGTTGGTTCTCTCGATCACCGCAACTGTGAGCACCGGCAGCAAAACTCAAAACAAACCACTGATCATGCTTAATCTTCGGCTTGGGAAGCTTAGAAGAAAACGTTAACGCAAGCATGTGGCTGGGCAAGATGAGCTCTGGCGGCTCCACAAGATCACTGCTGGACACAACATTTGGGAATTCCCCGCAAGCTATTAGACCAGGACTAACAGGCATGGGTTCATGGGGGGTTCCAAGGAAGGCTACATCGGAGGCTACGCTTTTGAAATTATACTTATATGAGGAATCATCAACTTCTACAAACATTACAGTTGCTGTTGACCTGTTGAATCATCATTTGCTGTTGGGCTGGTTTCGGCTGCATTATCAACAGGGCTTTCTGAGGAAACATGCTTGGGACCATCGGCAAGCGGCTTCGGTCCCCTTGTTCTCAGGACTTCATCTGTCTTGTCATTTGTGTTGGCCATATCAGGCTCGTGCGAACCACCAAGATGTGCAACATCGGGTGCAACTTGTCTCAACGACATCACTTCAGTCATGTCAACCATCAAAAACTGAACTATTGCGGCGTTGGGATCGCCAGTTATGCGAGGCACATTCAGCAACTGGTTTCCTGGGAGAAAGCAATGGTACCACTGGGAGAAACTTGAATCATGAACATTCCACCAGAGAAGCAAAGTGTCATCAAAGGAAACTGCCAAAAGGTTTTGGGCATTGACACCACGCCTAAATCCTATGACCCCTTGCAAATTCATGCAAACTGCAGACAAGTAAAGTCCGGCAACCAGGAGGTTTGAGTGGGACCTATTGCCTTGGCATTCAACCCCGTTTTGACCCTGTCGCATCCAACCAAGTCGCAGCACAGTTGCTGTCTGGTTTTCAACTTCAGCTTTGAAGGTTTTGATTGGCCCGGAGGGATTCATGAGAAATGAAAAATAAACCATAGCTGTTCTGACATCTTGAATCCGCACGGCCAAAACACGACCTTGCCATTTGACATGCAGCAAACCGTCTTGGAGACTTGTCAGGTTAACAACTTCTGCAGGGCCATGCCATCCAACTGCATCTTTAGTGACTGGTTTACGGTACAACTCTACCAAATCACCTAGTTTCAGCTCAAGCATCTCGCCGCTCCTTCTAGTCTTAGAAGCTTCGGCTATTCGTGCTTTTGTGTCGGCTGTTGCCTGAATCATGCTGCTTATTGCAAGACGGCGGATAGCATATGCGTCTCGGTCTGAAACACCAGCACCAGACTCTTCACCTATTGTGGCCATCAGTGGAGGATGTCGGCCAAAAATGGCTTCCTATGGAGTCCAATATGGAGTTGCATTTAATCAAGCTGCAACATTGCATTCTTGACAAAAACGGCTTCTGACAACACTGTGGAAAACGGCACAGCGAGACCTTCGGAGGTCGCTTGATCCTCAAGAACATGCAACTGCCTTCTAAGGATTTCGTTGTGTCTCTCAACTAAACCACAATGCTGTCCTCTAGCACGAAACTCAACTTGAATGCCACGACGATCCAACCAATCACCAACAAGGTCTGTGATCAAACCACCTTCTTGATCGGACAAAACAGTTGTTGGTGGACCGAAAAGGCGTAACCAACATGCAGCAAAACCATCAACAATCGAGCTTGGTTCTCGATTTGGCAAGAGGCTAACACTTGTCCATCTAGTGCAACTATCTATGCAATGCAAAATGGCATAAGTTTTGAAAAAAACAAAATCAATCTCCACTTCTTTGTTGAGGGTTTCTGGAAGCCATGTGGATGCAACTGAGCGAGGTCCAGGTCGCTGCCAATGGCGGCAAATGTCACAAGTATCAATGATGGATGGGATCATGGCAAGAATTCTTGGGCTAACCCCCGCAGCTTCAAGCAGGACCTGCATTTTCTTGGAACTTGCATGATACCACCTCAAATGAAGCTTGCGCAAAGTGCGCCTAACAACACCTTCTCTTATAGACCTCAGTTGCTGGAGTGCAAATCCCAAGCCATGTCTGGACCATGCTGGGATACCGTCGGCTGGCGGCTGAGCAGCTTGCACTATTGCTTGTTCGCTTGGAATGGCGGCTGCATTTCCGGCTTCGCCATCGGCAATGGCTCTCGGTGCTTCGGCCTCGGCTCTTGGTGCTTCAACGCTGGCTCTGGCAATTGGTCTTGGCTGTTCAACCTGAACTTCTGCATTGGCTTTTCGCTTTAGAGGTTGGGATTTGTCTCTGCGTCTGTCTTCAGCTTCCTCTGGGCTGAGGATTTCAGGCACGGCAGGAGCTGCTGAAGAAGATGCGGCATCTGGCACTGCTGGAGGTTCGTCGCCAGGAATACCATCACCGACCTTCCGGCCGCATTCTCGCTGATGGATCGCTAGAACCAGGCACGTGTCCATCACGAGGATCTGTGTGGATCCCCTTTCACGTGAAGCACCCTCAGGCATTGATCTGGCGATCGCCCACTGGCAGTTCTCATCATTGGTGTGTGATTCATGAGCACGGTTTCTACGGGCTTTGCAGCCCGGATAAGACCAAGAAATACTTTCAACATCCTTAAGCCTGCAAGTTTCATTTCTGACATGCTTTGGATCGGTCTTACTTAGATGGCTTCTGCAAGCTGGGCATGTGAACTCAGGCGCTGCATCGCCTGCTGCATAATTGCCTGCTGGGAGGCAATCGGCATTGCTTGATGTCATGTCATGGATGCATTCAACTACACCTGAGGCAATGCGTTCACACAACTCTTGAGGCCAAACTTGCATGTCGGAACTACGAACAGTAGGTCTTCCAACTTCAGACCAACTTCCAATGTGTGCATGTGGATGGCTGCCATCGCATCGCAAACCATGGAGATGCAACAAAACCAATGGGATGTGAGGCTTTGCATTCTGTGGTCTTTCGCACCGGCCACCATGGAGGTTTGTTCATACGCAGGCCAGTCATGCATTGATCAAACACGGCAGTGAACATGAAAGGTTGAAGCTGGACCCATTCAGGCTCTTCATGCCGTCCGCTTCCATGAGGCTGTTCCACAAAGAAATGGCGTCCGGCTGCCGCTCAGGCGAGCAAGAGGCACACTAAGTTTTCGGCTGGCAAGCCATGCATCATAGTTTATCCTGATGTCCCCATTTGGAATACCCCTTGCAAGGTGGTGCTAACAGAATTACCTTAGGCTTATTTCTGCGAACATATGCAAAGAGATACTGGACATCTTCAGGCTTGTGGAGGTCTACGCCGCACATGAGTTCGATATTTGCAAGGCAAGAAAGTTGTAGTGGCTGCGCCACCAAACAATTCCATGCAAGCTATTCCAGGTTCATCACATTTGGCTCGTTGGTAAAATATGGAGGCCATGCTATGAGGAGAGGAGTTTTGCTTGCGAACATGTTGAGGCTGATCTACATCAGATCCAAGTTGCATCAGGCTTGGATTGCCCACAACGAGGCATGCAAGGTCATACAGGGCTTGTTCACCTGCATAGAGCTCTTTCTCATTGGCTTCTGTGTTGTCGCGATTATCTATTTGGAGGATATCAAAGTTGTCCCCGCTGTCATCGCAATGCTGCTCAACAAACTTCTTGCGGTGTCGGACAACATGTCCTTCCTCTTTCTTCTGCTTCTGGCGCAAAGCGCTCTCAGTTGAATACAGTTGTCGCAGTGAATCATGTTTCTCATGTTTAGGTGATTGCTCTGAAAAAGGTTCAAACGGTCTTTCTGTATAAGGTTTCAGTGGTCGCTCTGAAATTTGTTCAACTTGTTGTTGATAAAATTTGGGACTGATTGCGAAAGAAGTTGTTCCAACCCAGTGAAATTGCATGTCGGTGGTTGTTGAGGATCTCCAGTCATCATCTATCAGGATTGGTGGTGATTGTTGCAAAACATCGGAAATGCACTGTTGGAGTTTGGTCTGGCGATGGCTTTCCAAGTCATGAAGTGCTATTGGACATTCATCGGCATGAGGCATGTACATTGAGTTTCTGGGTTCTACATGTACTCGTATCAAACAATGTTCACCGTGTGATATCCAAAAATCACGCTTGGAATCAAAGCTTTTGGCATTGGCATGTTGCTTGGACTTGCAACTGCTGGCATCGGCAGAATCAAACTTCGCAGCGGCATGCAAACTTCCATAACGAACTGCTTTCTTGGAACCTGTGGCATCAGTGTTCGGTTCTTCGGCTAAAACTGGCTTAGAATTGGAATTCAACTCAGGTTGTCCTTTGGCGGGCATCTGCGATGGGGAACCTGAGCCAACATGAGACAAACAAACCTGATGCATCACAGTTCGGAGGACATGCTCAAAACGAGCTGCAGCTTTTGAACCCTTGACTTAACATGTTGAACTGGGCCACATCGGCATTCGCTGCCGTTAGCAACATGGAAGTTTGTGAGCAAACGGATCTATGAGCTACATGGCATGTCACCGGTTTTCAAAGCCGTTTCATAATCACACCACTGGTGTGTCGTTTGCAACAACATCCTGGCTAATTCTTGCACGGCTTGGAGATTCCACACCTGACTGTTATCACTGGCTTCCACAATCAAGTACCTATTGGAGGCTTTCTGTTGGGCAAGCAAACGGACAAGGTTCTCAGCACGGAGGGCATCTTGCTTGTTGCCCGAACCGGCACATGGTCCTGCAAGACGTATCCACAAAACTAAAGGGCATTGATGTGCAAGTTCATTCAACAACCGCTGGCATTGCGATCGGCTGTGAAGGTCATGGTAGAAATGCACAGTCCTAAAGTTCACTTCTTGCAGCAAACGCTGTCGCAGGCCAACCTTATCTGAAAACACCCAGGCCAAATTATCAACCTTTGACATGGCAATCGCAGGCTTCACCATTGGCTCAGGAATTTCTTCAGCCATGTTGATGCTTTTCGGAGGCACGGAGGTGACAGCAGCATCATCATTGTCACCGGCCTCACCAGGCTGTCAGTTCTGCGCGGCATCACGCCGCTTCGGAGGAGACTTGGATCGGTCTCTCCGGCACGTCATGTTGAATGACAGCTCATGTTCATCGGCTGAATGGTTGCTGGCGCGATTTCTGAAGAGGCAAAACCCAATGACCCGTCTGGTCACTCCAGATCAAACACCTTGCTACCTGGACTCATCTTCACCTCAACGCCGCCAGGGCCTGGAAGTGTGAGCTTGCCACTTCCGCAATCCATGATCATTTGCATCTTTCGGAGGGTTCTGTTGCCAAGCAAGGGAGGAAGCATGCTGTCCTGAATGATGGGCGCAGTGTAAGTGGCATCTGATTTCTTTCCAAACACATCCAACACTGCCATTGGGATGCATGCAGCTTGATCGGCAACTTGCGCAGACTTACCAACACCTTCAACAGGAAGAGGCTTGTCCATGTTTCGGAGATGCAAATCAGTTTTGAGTTCGTCACACATTTGTTGAGCTGCCAAACCACCTATCAAATTATCATGGGCTCCAGGATCTACAAACAAACCAACCGTGCCATCTTGTCTCCTAGTTCGCAAGTGCTATGATCCCTCAAGATTTCTGATGTTTTCTCCAGACTTTTCAGAAACTTCCCACCACGGATAGCTTGGATTTCCGGGGTCATGAGCTGGATACCCGGTCACACCTGAACTGGATTGCGCAGAACCATGCTGTGGTGGCTGTGAAGGATTACCACATCCATAATGTGGCCACGTCACACCTGGAACATTTGGGATCTGAGGCATTGGCATCGCTGGCATGAACCTTGGCGGCTGTGGCATCAGAATATTTGTCAAACTGAGGACATGACGATTTGACACGGCGGTCGCAGCTGAAGCATTTAACAAACCAACAGCTGGTCCTAGCTCATCTTCAATGCCAAAACCAAGCAAAACATTTTGTAAACCATTCACACTTTGCTCCTGCAGTTGCTGCTGTTGTTCACGGGACATGCGACATGATCTGGCTTCGGATGCTTCGGCTTGGCTATGTACAGACCTACCGTCGGATGCATCGGATGCATTATGTACACCAATGCCGGATGTTGCTGCTGGAGCAGCTTCGGATGCACCTGCGGTTGCACGGGGGGCTGCCCTGGCACTGTCACCGATTGGTGAACTTGAACATGAACGAAGTCCCAAACGAATCGTGTCTGGGGCAGGATCTGTTGGAGGAGGCGATGATGGCTGAGGTGCATTTGCAATCAGCGGCTCAACTTCGGCATGAACATGTGTTGTTGGGAAAAAGCTAGGACTACATTTTGGGGCTGCTTTACTTGGTGCATTGGGTGTTGCAGGCGCAGGGTCATCTGCTGTGGCACGCTTGCGGCTGGTGGCGGATGACGGCACGACACTGGCGGCCTGTGACACGCTCCTGAGATTCTCCAGCTCTGCACCAAAGAAGTGAACACCTGGGAATGCAGTGGCTTGGTTGGATCCCCACAACATGTTGTTTGGCATCAGGGCTAGCTGTTGTATTATGGAACATGTTGCATGGCACTGGCATTGGTCTGAGGAGCAACATTGGTGGCATATGAACCATCACCCTGCTGATTGCGCTTTGGGTAGTTGCCCCATAGATGCTCTTCAGATTGGCATATGTTGCACTTCAAGGTTTGACCGTTCTTATCTTTTGGATTCCGTTTCTTAAACTGCGAACCAGACTTGCCCTTACCACCCTTTCCACCGGCAAAGGAATTTGGTGGGAGGAAGGCTGCATAAGAACTTGGCCTAAACCCTTTTCCGCCTTTGAAACTCTTTCGGTATCTTCTGGGATACTTATTTGAGATTCTGAGCCATTTCTTACGTGCAAAGGCATACTGCAAATAGGCATCAACAGGATCATCTGTTTCCCCAAGCAATGAACCAACACCATCATCTGAGCTTGTGTCTGTGCTATAACCATCTTCTTGAAAATAGTCACCACATGTGGGGCATTGCTCATCGGTTGCGGCATTGCATGGATATGCATGTGATTGCAAACCACTGGAACCCGGCTGGTCATTATACCTGCACAACCTGAACATGCTGCATGTGCTGCGCCCCATGGGTCTGGTGCCAGTGGACCTCCGGCTGCAAAGCATGTGCATGAGGGCCATCAGAAGCAAACGTCGGAAAAAATCCTTCAGTATGAAAATTACCTGGGTCACCCATTGCACCTTGAGCTGCACCATGCTGCATTCTGCCCTCTCTCAGATGAAACAACCTGCGAATCCACTCAAGCAAACCACCAAAATCGGAATCATTCTGAGGCATGACCACCCAAAGGGGCTAGCAGTCGATCCCATGATTCGGCACCAATTCCAAGGGACTGGAGAAGCAACCATGTCAGTCCTGTCATGTTAATGGCAAAACCTGCTCGTTGCTGAGCTCTGTTCCTCAAAGTGTCAAACCGGACAAACAAACTGTCAATCGTCTCACCAGGCTGTCGTCTGAATGCCAAGAACTCGGCAATGGACTTTGTCGTATTCTCCGCCTCAAGCGGTGCATAGCGCCTTGCAAGAACCGTCACGAGAAGCATCAATCCTGTCAGCTGTTGACCTGTGGCTGGGTCAACATCTCCATGCTGAAGTTGCTGGGGAGTAAGTTCTCTGATTAGTTCTTTGGCTGTACCTTGCACCTGTAAGGCAGCAACAGGTCCATGTCTCACGGGGTCAAGGTCTGAGGCACTTGCCCAAAGGACGAGATCACTGATCCAAGCTCGCAGACTGTAGACGTGGTTGCGTTCCACGCTCCAACTCGGTGGCACCTTGAGAGTTGCAGTACCGATGAACGGTGGTCCAGCATCTGATTGATGCGCATTTGATCTCGGTCCATGCTGCATCGGGTGAGGTCTGAATGGTGCTTGTTGCATGTAGCACACGCTGGCACTCACCAACATCATCCCAGAAAGCAAAACAATCGCACCCATTGTCCAATTGCTAGATCTTCCCAGAATCACACGTTTCATCAGAGTGCACCAACGTTTGAAGCGGCTCAGCTGACAAACTGTTGCTGCTTGATTGTTGGGCTCATCAATAGGCATCGTCGTTGTCACCAGGCTGTAGGCTGCACTGTCGTCGCCGTCTCCAGAACTGATGGTCCTCGTCACTTGGCTGCTTGTCGTCGTCATTGCATCAACCAAGGTGGCATCGTCACTCATCAAGAATTCCAATCCAGCAATGGCCAAGGCAAGAGTGATGACAACAGTGAGGAATGTTCTGCAGAGGCAAAGTGCGGCCCTTGGAGCTTCCATGGGCTCTGCTACCAAGTTCTGGTAACGGGCCCTCAATCCATTCCCTCCCAGCAGCAAAGGAGCTCTGTCGCAAATCAGGAAGGAACGAATCAGGGCACTTGCAAAAGGATCGTATGTCTCGAGACTTGAACCCCACAGCGGTGCGAAGCAGCTCATGGTCACCTGCAGAATGATGGTGTGTGAGGACATGGCGGGACTCAACCCCTTTCAACTATCATATGCGTGCAGCTTGGGGCTGTGTTCGTCAATTGCAAGTTGGAATCTTTGAGCGATCCAAAGCTGAACAAAAAAAACAGATAGTGTTCGGCTCACGCTGGGGCAGTAGTTTCCAACAAATGAAATGGCTAATTTTAAGAAATCGCAGGCCTATAGGAATGTCTGTTAAATCCAGAAGCACTGAGATGTTGATTTTGTGAGGTGCATCCACGAGTGACCGCATGGTTGCGCAGATGCCAATGAAATGACATAAAAGAACCAATGAATCAATGTATCCTTGAAACAATAGACCGACGAATCAATGAATCAATGAGCCAACAAATCAATGAACCAATGAATCAATGAATCAATGAGTTAACAAATCAATGAACCATTGAATCAATGAAACAACGACGCAATGAATCAATTAATCAATGAAACAACGAACCAACCAATCTACGAATTAAAACATCAAAACATCCATGAATCACTGAATCAGCCAATCAATGAATCAATGCACGGGTGAATCAGTGAATCAACCAATCCGCAAACAAACGAATCAGTGAATCAATGAATCAACGAAGCAACGAATCAATGCATCAGTGAACACAGGAATCAATGAATCAGTGAACCAGCGAATCACTGAATCAGCCCATCAATGATCCGGATCATCAAGTCCGTACATCAGTGAATCAGCGATTGACTGAGGCAACAAACGATGGGCCCTGCCCTAGTGGGGGTTGGGTTTGTGTGGACAGTGGTTTTTTTTTAACATTCCAGGGACATAAACACATAAACATATATGCAGTTGCATTATTCCATGATGCTTTACCTTTCAGCAAAATCTTCGGTATTTTTTCCTGGCAGCAAGAGGTTTAAGGACAAGCAACTGGGAACCATTGATGTTTTTCCCATCCCCAAAAAATATTGATGATGGGAAAGTACACGCTATAGGTCGACATCAGCAAAAACATATGCCACACAAGTGTCTGTACAGTGTAAGGCCAACAATTTTAAAGGGAAGACGCCTCTAGGGGCATCACATGTTCGGACTTACAAGAAGAATGCCTGAAAAGAAATATTTGACCGCGGCCATCAATTTTGATTTGGTCCCTAAAAGAATCTTTTTACGGTGAATCAATGAATCAATCATTGAATCAATGAATCAGTGAATCAACGAACCAATGAAACAATGAATCAACAATCAATAAATCCATGAATCAACAAATCCATGAATCAATTGGTCAACGAATAAATGAGTCAACAAATGAATGAGTCACTGAGCCAACGAACCCATGAATCAATGTATCCATGAATCAATGAACCAATGAATCAGTGAATCAATGAAACCATGATCAGTGAATCAATGAAGCCATGAATCACTGAATCAGTAGATCAACGAATCAATGAAGCAATCATTGAATCAATGACTCAAAGCGTCGCAATGAACAAATAAATTCATGAATCAGTGGACCAATGAATCAATGAAAGAGTCAATCAAAGAATCAATGAATCGATGAATCAGCGAATCAATGAATGGACGTATGAAGGAATGGATGCATGGATGGATGGATGAGTGAGTGAGCTACTTTCTTTGTTGAGCTTCACTGGCCGACCTTTTCGCTGAGGCACCTCTTCTCTCACTCACTTCTTCTCTGAGCAGCCTCTTTTCTGGGCTACGTCTGCTCTCCCAGCTACCTCTTCTGTAGCTTCTGCAACCCAATTCTTCTCTGTCCAGCTGCAGTTCGGAATAATACAATAGCGGACTGTGCTCAGAAACTACCTTTCGCGCAGCTGCTAAAATGCGTCTGGCAATCACCGGCCACAACCTCACATAGCAGGAGCGTCGCAGAACCACTGACGCTTTGCTGCGCGCAGCCATGCCAATAGCCAGTTGCACACCCACATAGCAGGAGCGTCGCAAAAAATCGATCAACATTCGCGCAGCATCAACAGTGCGGACTTTTGTGCGCTATGCTGCGGCCCTCGGTTTTTGACGCTGATTTTCTTTGGCCGGGCTCTCGCTACAGTCTGGCGCGCATTTTGCCGAAATCATCTTCCAAAAGTGTTCCGAACGCCTCAATTTGTTCGCCTTTTGAAGTGCAAATCGAACTCTCGCTACAGGCTTGTGCACATTTTGAAGGTCTGATCTTGCAAAAGGTACACCTAGACCGTCAGCTTGTTTGTGTGATTGTTCCCCCCTGTGTTTGATTGTTGTGATACTTTTCTGATTGTGATTCTCGACCGCTGGGACCTTAGATGATGCCAGTATTTGCAC